>SNQJ01S0024360.1:47434-64922 GCA_010110895.2 Picea sitchensis
TTGGGAATAAAAGAGTATATAAATTTGATATCCCTATCATGAATGCTATGTATTCCTTCAACAAATCCTTGGTGATAGACACAATCTTTTTCATGGGTAGCCTTTCCAATTTCTAATGTTGTTCCAACGACGTTCAAATGTTGTTGTGAAATTTTCTAGGAGAAAAAATGTGTTGTTTTCTCCAAAGGATGGAAACCGGCATCTTTTCGTGATCAATATTTCTAGTTTTCATAATTGGTTTAATTATCCAAATGAGTTATTTATTTCTCTCATCATAGACATCGATGTCTTCTAGCAACTATGTTATACATCATTTCATAGGATATCTTTTTTACTTGTATTGGGAAATTTTGTAAGTGCATATATATGATTTGTTTGCAATTGCTTCACCTAGTCACACCATAATACCATAATAGTATTTTCCTTTGATATTCTTTCCATTATTTAACTTTGTAATTAAATTAAAGAAAATCAATTCTCTATATCTAAGAGCTTGTAATTTTTCATAAAAAGTTCTTTGAACTACATTTAAATTATCATGAATGTCAACGGAATAATTTTGAATTCATTGGAATTATCTTTGTCAGCATCATAATATGCCACTTGATTCTTTCATAACTCTATTTTTATTTTACAATGTTGTAATTCATTGATTGTGACTTCAATGGTACTTTTGTTTGCTTGAGTGAAAACCACATTTGATCTTTCCATTGATATAGGATTTCCATCTATATCGTCGACCATGAGAACTTCTATAATTATCACTAATTGGATTTCAACTATAATTGTTCATTTCATTAAAGAATTTTTGAGGTTTAAAATGGGCCTCTTAAGGGAAATAATAAAATAACAGTTATAAATTTTCAAAGGAAAACGCTAAAACCTTTTTTTAATCATGCTTTCTGCTTATCTCTTTGTAGTTTTACTCAAATTTCAAGTGTAGGCACTCATTGGATGTAGAGTTAAATTAGGTGGTCCAAGAGGATCCAAAATGATCATAGAGGTCACGGAGGATCTAGAAGTGCTCACAATTTGATCATATAGAATGTTTTGAAAAATGACTTCTTTTCATATATCTCGGTGATAGCTTTCCAACAACACAAAAATTGCCTCAAACGTAGTTCATATGAAAAAGTTATGGATGGTCAAAGTTTTGGTCAGACAAGTGAAAAAGTCAAAGTCATGGTGACACACGTCACCCATAAAAAAAGTGACATGTGGCATGACCATACATGAAGTATGATGATGATGTGACAACCCCACAACATGACACTTGGAATATAGTAGGTTGAGTTAGTTGGGACCATATGAGTGATCAAGTAGTGACATGGGATAACTATATGGAAACACCTGGCCTGGTCTATACACATGGACCAATGAGAGTCTTCCAAGTGAAATCCTCCCAATTGATCTCACATTGAAACCTCTTGCATAATATTCAAACAACTTACCAATATGATAAAGGATATGACTTTATAGTCATATGGTTCAAAATATATTTAAGTTCATTGAATTCTATGTTTCGTGGGAAAAGGGACCAAGGGCTAGCCCGTGACCCATGGTTTATTTTGATTCCATACAACCATACTCTAGAATTGTGGGGAGTGGATTGAACATATGACCTCCTCCATGTATACCAACACCTTGACGAGTAAACCAAGGGCACGACTTGTTAAGGGTACTACAATGAAATGAATTTAAATTGATGTTGAAATTAGTGCCAAGGTCGGGCCATAGTTTTGCCGACCTATCCTATTTAATGGGAACAAATTCCAAATCCTGACACACATATTAAGGTGTGCATAGATCCTAAGACAGGTACATACATAGTATGAGGGTACAATATAGAGAATTAATTTGTGTTCCAAGAGAATCCTAGCCATGATGTTGTATTTATTGGCATGCCAATGAGCACTATGTCAGAACATAGGCTTTTTTATACTCATTTTTTTCTATTTTCTTGATGGAGTACGATGATACTGTTATTTTTGTGCTAATATCTTGTCTATGAAAGTATTAGTTCATATTTCCATTAATGAGTGCCATAGTGGATCGATTGGTGTGTAAAGAGGGTAAAATTCAGCCAATTCAAAATATGGTTGAGTTTATACTCATTTTTGTCATAATTTCACAGGGAATTCAATGATATAATTTATTTTTTAGTTTGAGAAGTGAAATTGAAGAGTGAATTCAAATTTGTCTTTGTAATTCCATTTTGTATTATAATTTGGCATTTGAAACAATCTCATTGTTTTCAAATGGAACTCGAAAATGTAGTAAACTCTATCATCAATATTGTATAATTGAGTTATTTTATTTTTTGATGTGTTATCTCATTATTCTTCAAGTCATTCATCATCTTATGAGATTGTGGATAAGTAGCATATCAACATGTGTTCTGTAAATCACCTCAATATGATCAAGAATCATTCTGAAATCAAGTTAGATGCTATTATGGATTTTTAAAGATTAATATGGGTATCTAAGGATTTTTAGATCATTAGGCATCCAACAAGTAACCATAATGCATACATTTAATACACTCATAGTGAGATACTATATATATATATATATATATATATATATAGAAGAAGAAGAAGAAGAAGAAGAAGAAAAGCATTTATTTTCAAGAATACCAATTTATTCACTCATTTCCAGTATATCTGACTATGACTCCATGAAAAGTATGGTCTGCATATGATTGTTGTATGCATAATTTAAAATGCATTCAAGGGGTGCCCATAATTGAAATTTGAGTAAACCTATACAAACAAGAATATCATTTAAAAACTTGTTAGCTTTCCTTTGATCGAAAAACGTTTACGCTTATGTTTGGCATCATCATCTGCAATTTAATCGGTTCTTTTAAAGTAGATGTTGATAGCACATTTTTTTATGACCAAATTTTGACTCTAAATTTTTCTAATTCCTACTAGTTTTCCTTAAAATGTGTTTTCTTTCACTATCAATCACACATGTTTCTAGTGTATCTACTTCAATAATTGGCATTGGGATGGGTGTGTCCCCTCTTTTGATGAGTCTATCCTCTTGCATATAAAACATAATTGTAGGAGGATGTATGTACCATTCAAGATGTTCTTCTTATATTACTTCTATTTTCTCTTGATGTTTCTCATCTTATTTTTTTCTTTCTTCCTACTCTCTCTATTTTCTCTTAACTTCTTTAACTTCATATTTCTTCTTTTCATCTTTTTTTGTTTCTTTCTTTTAGCTTCACGGAATAATTTTGTTCTACTATTGAACCAAGAGGGAACTAAGAATATGAAGTATTGCTCCACAAATAATTTATTAAATTACAACCATGTCAAGCATATGGACTTGAGGAGTGTGGGGATGTTTGAGTGCTCTAACACTCTAATGTAAGTTTTTTTCTCATACAAGTACCAATAGTTGACATCGCCATCTTCAATCTAATTGGTTCTTTTAAAGTTGATGTTGATAGCATATTTTTTTAAGGTCGATTTTTTATCTCAAAATTTTTCTAATTCCTATGAGTTTTCGTTACAATTTGTTTTCTTTCATTATCCTATGAGTTTTTGTTACAATTTGTTTTCTTTCACTATCATATGAGTTTTCATTACAATTTGTTTTCTTTCACTATCAAAGACATTTTCTTCTAGTCTGTTTACTTCATTAGTTGGCACTGGGATGGGCATGTCCCCTTTTGTGATGAGTCTATCCTCTCGCACAGAAAACATGATTGTAAGATCATGTAGGCACAATTCAGGTGGTTCTTCTTATATTATTTCTATTTTCTCTTGATGTTTCTCATCTTAATTTTTTCTTTCTTCCTCCTCTCTCTATTTCCTCTTAGCTTTTTTAACTTCATCCTTGTTATTTCCTTCTTTTTGTATTTGTTTCTTCTTAGCTTCATAGAATAGTTTGATCTATTATTGAGCCAAGAAAAAACTAAAAGCATGAAGTATTATAATTTATTAAATTACAACCCTCCCAAACATATCGACTTGAGGACTATGGGGATATTTTAGTCCTCTAACACTTTAATTAATTGTTGTTCTCGTAAAAGAAGCAATTTATAAAATTGACTAAGTGTAAGACATGTATTGTTGAATCTTACAATTCAAGCATTTCAGGCAGAAGATCAATCCATACAAAGGGGCTAGAAAGTGGTTGCAAATCTGAGTAATGATGTATGTATTTGTGTTCCTACAAGACTTGGAAATAGACATCAATGGGAGGAAAATTTGGTGTCAATAACCAGTCCATCCTACATAATGAATAGGAAACACATATTGTGAAAGAGATAAGAGGAAAGATAGAATTGTTCTTGAGCATTAGGTGTAGGAAATTTGGCGCGACCAATTGCCTTAGTGAATTTCACAATATGGTAGCGAAATTGAACATTTTTCCCTAATGGAGATGATAGGAATGTTTCAAACGGATCTATGGCCTTATTAGCAACGTCTTTGACGGTCAACATTATGTTTGAACAATTTTGGAATTTAATTTGAAAGATTTTCGAATCGATTCCATTTCACTTGGCCATGAATGTTCCACATTTCATGAAAATCACAAAGATATCATCACAAACATTTATAATTGGAGAGTTGTCCGAAAAAAAAAGCAATCAGAGACATTTTTTATTACGAAAAAATGGAAGTCATGTCATGAATGGCTAGAGATGGCCGGATGACTTCATTGGACCCAATAAAATTATTGGATTGAAATTAAGATCCATTTCAAAAGGACATGAAACACACTTGACTCAGTTATTCAGAAGGATTGAAATCAACTCAATGGAGTCATTGAGTCGAATCTTGAAAATATTTTTAAAGAGTACCGTGATAAATGCCCGATAGGTTCGCCACAAGAATTTCAAACACGCAAAGATTAAATAAGCCAGATGGCCGCTCACTCGGTGATTTAAAAATACAAAATTATATAAATAATGACCCAATCACCTCTTTGGGTGGTGTGGTGATATTTCGATATAACTTTTGAAACATGCTCGATGGTCATGGAAGAGTCCAATGGGAGATCTAAAACAACATTTAATATGAAAGATGTATTCAGAAAAAGAACAGCGATGAGAATTATGTCCAAAATGGCCTTATTGGGCTAAAAATTGAAAGAAAGAAAATTCAAAAGTTGCTCAATATGGATATCAGGATTCTGAAATGAATTTTGGAAAGTGATCAATATGGCTATTAGGTGAATGTTGAAGATATGCATTCCAAATGACAAATTGACTTTAAAATTGCCTCAATCGATTCATGAAGAACGTTTGGAAGGTAAAAAAATTCGAAAGTCAAGATTAGTCAAAAGAACTCAACAAGCTACAATTAAGCAAAAATAATTTGAAAAATGGGCAACCCAATGGACATCCACATGAATCCCAAGGAAGGGGCACTCCCTTAGCTAGTTGAATTCTTGGAAGGCTCACTCTCTTACCCTATTAGAGGACAAAAACAGTTGGGCACATGTACCAAGGAAGTAGTTGATCACATTTAACTAACTAATTGTAGCTTGACCCATTCAACCATTCATATAATAACATGCATATATATAGGTCTACCTCCTATTTTAAATAAAGTGATGGTAATTTTTCTCTTAGTTTTGGTGATACTATTGTTGTTTCCTATTCTAGTTAATTTGATGAGTATTGCTATTGTAGATCAAATGGTATCAAAGCTTTGATCTAAGTGCTTATGCTTAGTGAGTATCAGTGACATTTGTTTTTGGGTTTCTAGTGTGTTCCCTTACCTTGTTTTTTAGATCCAGAGGTGTGCTAGGGGTGGCTCCACCCTCCATCTCTGAGGTGTTTTTATAGGGCTTTCTAAATCCCTCCCTTACCTAGTCCTTTGCGGTGATTTGCAACTTCAACAATGTGCCAGGATTTTCCACACCCTCCCCTCTCTTCCAGTGTGCCTTGTCAGCATGAGATTGGCTAGGGTTTACTAGTACACCCTCCCTTTTGAGAACCATATGTTGTGCTTCACGACATGATTCAGGGTTGAATCCATATCTAAATCCAAAAATCCTTTTCTTCATTATATGAATATAATACCTACTTGTAGAGCCTCCTCCCCCAGGGATTCTATATCTCAACATTATTCTCCCAGTCAGGGCCTTAATCTTTTTCTAAGTGAACTCATGTAGCTCTAACAGAGCTCCCCAATGCCATTGCAGTTGGATACTCATTTCCAACTTCCTAATGTCTCAAATCATATGAATGGTGAGGCCGTTTATCCCTAGGTACACAATCTATCCACTTATTTCAAGACCTACCTAGGAATGGCAGAAGAGGAGAAGCTAAACATTTCTAGTTTGGAATTGGAATGGGTTGCTCAAGCTTGGTTGGATTCCCAAAAAGATACCTCCTCTTGGGCGGTGGACATTGATGATCCTCCTGTGGACACCCCTCCACCTATTGGTTCTTAGGATACCTTTTTTCAAGCATTGCGACATTGCTTCTATCCCACGAGGTACCATCAGAATCTCATAGCTCGTTGGTTTCAACTCTTCCAACTATTAGGACAATCATTCCAAAGCTAAAGTGCGGTGTTTACTAAGCTCCACATTCAGTTTCAGATTCAAGATCCAAAAAAAGTACTCATTATTAAATTTAATTATGGTATTTTATTATTTATACACAAAAAGGTTGATTTATTTGAAATCTCTTCGTTAGATAAGGTCTTTCTTTGGGCCTTTTCTATGAAATGAAAGATCACTCCTTGAATTTGATCTCCTCTATAAAAAACTTGCCCTTTCTCAACTCCTTCTTCTCCTTCCTCTCCCACCTCACCAAAACCTAGAAAATGGTGTTCTTATCACAAATATTAGTTTCACTCCTAAGTTTAATGTCATGTTGTTCATAATCGGAATCTTGTCAACAATTTATTTGTTGATGCTCCTAACTCCTCCTTGAGCATAGAGCCTCCCCTTGAACTGATCACCTTGGAGAATCCTATGGAACCATACCCCTCTCTCTTTCTCATGTCCAATGATTCTCATAATTCTTCACCAATGCCTTTGTTTACTCACAATTGTCAGATCAAGCAATTTCTAGCCACACTCATCCTCGAAAATGGTAGCCAAAACAATTTAGTTGCTAATGATTTGGTGCAGTGGTAGGTGCTTCATACTACCCCTCATATGACACCCTCCCAATTGTGTTGGATTAATAAGGATGGTCACTGTGTGATGGTGACCAATGTTGTTAGATTACTTTTTCCATTGACCCTTTCCACGATATTGTTCTTTGTAATGTGTCTCCTTTGGATTGTGTAAATGTGCTTCTAGATTTTCCCTATCAATAACTCTCTCATGTTGTATAGCATACTTGTAATCATCAGTATCATCTTCATAAATGTGGTTGTACCTATGTCCTCACCTCATCCTCTCTGAAATCCCATGCCTTTGTTTTTATCCAACCTGTTGTTCATCAAATTAGTCTCAACAACTCCATTTCCTTCTGTTTGGTGTGCCATATTATGTCAGATAGACCATCCCATGCCTTTCATTCACATATGGACACTTTACTCACATTCTTTTAAGATGTCTTTGTTTCTCCCACCGGACTATGCCCCATTCGTTCAATTGAAAATTCCATGGGTATTATTCCTAGAGCCACTTTTCTCAATGAACTTATCACCTTGCTCCTCATGAGGCTCCAAAAAATTGTTAATACCGATCAAATCCAATTGATTTATTCACCTTGTGCCTCTCCTACCTTCTTCATTCCCACAAAGGAGTATAAGGAATGGATTTTAGTCACAAACTATCAAGCTCTTAATAAGGCCACTGTGAACAATCATTTCTCTCTAATATGGATTAGTGATTTACTGGATCATTTGAAGGGTGCCCACTTATTTACCAACATGGATCTTACAATAAGATATCATAAAGTTTTCATGAATGCACTAGACACATGGAAGAAAACTTTGAAAACCAAATTTGGGCTTTATGAATGGATGGTGATTCCCTTCAGTCTTATTAATGCCCTTGCCACTTTCATGAGTCTAATCAATGATATTTCCATAGTACATTTGGGAAAAATTGTGGTGAGTTTTTTTTATGACATCTTGGTATTTAACAAGGCCTAGAAGGATGATTTCTCCATGTGTGTATTATTCTAGACTTATTGTGCACTCACAAAATGTAGTTGAAACATTGTAAATATTCTTTTGCGAAACCTTCAATTCAATACTTGGGTTTTCTTTTCTTTGTTGAGGGTGTTATCCCAAATCCCACTAAAGTCCAATATCTTGCAGAGTGGCCAACACATTACTCGTCTTTCGAATTCAATAGGTTTATTGGTGGCATTAATTTTTATGGATTGTTCATTTCTAAATTCTCTTAGTTAACAAGCCCTCTTCACCAACTTTCCAACCAGAATCAATTTGTTTGGTTTCCCTTTGCACAAAGAAACATTTAGGTTGTAAAAAATTCTATTTGTTTTTCTCTTGTACTTTGTTTACAATATCTTCAATCTTCCTTTGAGATTGAGACAGATGCCTCTCAATATGGTATTGGCATAGTTCTTAAAAAAGGAGGACACCTTATTGCATACCATTCATAAAGTCCATTGTCTAATGCCAAATGAAATTATAGCACTTATGACAAAGAGTTCTACAGTATAGTAAAAGTATTGAAACGGTGGCTCGATTACATCCTAGGAAAAGAAAAAAACCTCCACACAGATCATGATACGTTGATTTTCATCAATTCTCATACTAAGATATAGGAGTAGCATCATTTAAAGTGAGTTGATTACATTCAATAGTTTCATTTTGTGATTAAATACAAGAAAGGCATGCCCAATCAGATGGTTAATCTCTTGAGCCAACCCCCTACAGGTAGTTCAACTCCTAGTTGTGCATTTTGCTTCCTTTGAGGCTTGGAATCCTATCTATTCTTATGATACCTCCTTTGTGGAGATATGGGCTATTGTGTAACATCCAAATGAGGTCAATCAAACTCCATTTCTGGATTATACAATAAGAGATGGGTGGCTATATAAACTCAATCAATTAGGTGTCCAAAATTCTGAAGATTGTCTTACTTTGATTAAAGAGGCTCATGCCTCCTCCTNTTGAAACGGTGGCTCGATTACATCCTAGGAAAAGAAAAAAACCTCCACACAGATCATGATACGTTGATTTTCATCAATTCTCATACTAAGATATAGGAGTAGCATCATTTAAAGTGAGTTGATTACATTCAATAGTTTCATTTTGTGATTAAATACAAGAAAGGCATGCCCAATCAGATGGTTAATCTCTTGAGCCAACCCCCTACAGGTAGTTCAACTCCTAGTTGTGCATTTTGCTTCCTTTGAGGCTTGGAATCCTATCTATTCTTATGATACCTCCTTTGTGGAGATATGGGCTATTGTGTAACATCCAAATGAGGTCAATCAAACTCCATTTCTGGATTATACAATAAGAGATGGGTGGCTATATAAACTCAATCAATTAGGTGTCCAAAATTCTGAAGATTGTCTTACTTTGATTAAAGAGGCTCATGCCTCCTCCTCTGGTGGCCATTTTGGGTCTCTGAAAACATTTAAGAACTTGTAGTGATATTTATTTTTCTCTTCTATGAATCGTCAAGTGGAGCATTTGATTTTTTCTTATGCCTTGTGTAGTCATCATAAACTTGCCAATTATGAATTTGGTTTGTATCAACCCATTCCTCTTCCCTCCCTACCTTGGGACTCTATTTACATAGATTTCCTTAGTGGTCTACGTATGACCTTATCCAAATATGATGTTATCTTGGTTATTGTTTGTTGTTTCTCTAAGATGGATCTTTTTATCCCAAACCACTAATCACCTGTTATTTCATAATTTTTGGCCACCATTATTATTGCCCAAACCACAAACATGTTCTTTCATAATGCTTGGCCACACTTTGGCCTTCCTTCTATCATCATTTTTTATCATGAAGCTGACTTTATCAACACCTTCTAAAGAACATTGTGGGATTTATTTGGTTGTCAACTCAAATATTCTACTACATTCCATCCATGAATGGATGAACAAACTGATGTAGTTAACCATATCATTTTCCATGCTCTTTGCATTCACTTTGCCAAAACCAAATAGTGGGATGCAACCCTCCATGTCATTCAACATAATTATAATCATGGTGCAAATATTTCTATTGGGATATCTCCTTTTGACGACTTCTTTGGATATCAACCTTTATCCCCTTATAAACTTCCTATCACCTTGCAACCTTATGGAACTCCACACCAACAGATTGAACAAACATCTTCCATTTCCATTTTGTAGAATCTAGCATACAAACATTCTCAATTATCTAAAGCACTAAAGGCAATCTATAAATTATACAAATCCCAGCATGATCCTCATCGTTCCCCAATGGTTTTTACTCCTGATGATAAACTCTGGTTTTACATGGAATACTAGTTTTTAAATCACAATGTCATCACAAACTGAATCCTCTCTGCTATGGCCCTTATATTGTTCTCCAATGGATTGGGGATGATGTTTAATACCTTGAATTCCCACCCCAACTAGGAATTCATGGTGTTGTGAATGTTAACATTCTAAAACACTATGAGCCCCCATTGGTAGAATATAATGTTATCTTCTCTTATCCTCTCAAGTGAATCCCTAATCTCTATCCTCCCTTGCTACAATACACCGTACTTGACACTCGCCATAATACAACTTATAATCAACAATATACCTCTTACCTTGTTGCTTGCATAGGAAAAAATCCTACTCATGCTAAATATATTTTTGAAGTTGACATGCAAAATAATTTTCCTCATTTACTGATGAAAGTGGGGACACTTTCAGGCTTAAACAGAGAGGAATTGGGCAACCCAACAAACATCCATGTGATCCCAAGGAAGGTGCACTCCCTCAACCAACTAGATTATTCAAAGGGGCTCACTCTCTCATCGTATTGGAGGACAAAAATAACTAGGCACAAGTTCCAATGAAGTAGTTGATCAGATATAACTAACTAGTTATATCTTGACCCATTCAAGCNGGCATATATATAATCATGCCTCCTATTCTAAATAATACGATGGTCATTTTCCTCTCAGTTTGGTGTTAGCATTGTTGTTTCCTATTCTAGTTAATTTGTTGAGTATTTCTATAGTAGATAAAAACCTTAAAATAAAAATCAAATGCAAGGTTCAAATTATGATTATAAATCCAAAAAATCAATTGACGATGTTTTTTTCTTAAACAATTGAAATCCAAAAAAATAAATGCATCCAAAACGATTAATGTAATCAATCTTTTTGGTAAAAAAAAAACTAAATTCGAAGTGATGCATGCTCAAAAATTCATAAACTATAAGGACTCCACAAGTTTCTCAACTTTGGGCTTGTTGAGGTCTTAGAAAAACCTAGGATACTAGTATATGCAACCACACAATTCCTATAAGAATTATCTTTTTATTCTTGTTTTAAATCCAATTACAAATTATTAGACATTCAAAAATTTAATTTCAATATCAATGTCCTAACGAACAATCTCTATGAAACAAATGTAATCTTCTATTTAACTTGGTATTTTGAGAAGTCTATAATGATAAGTATCATGATTCAATTCCTTGCAAAGACATGCATTTTATGGCTTAGAAACATAAATTCTATACCATATATAGATTATCATATATATTTTATAAGTATCATGATTCAATTCCTTGCATTTTATAGCTTAGAAACATAAATTCTATACCATATATAGCTTATCATATATATTAACTATGTCATTAGACATTTTTAATTGATTTCTATATAGAATAACTTCTTAAAATTTTAAATATTATTAGCTTCTACAAATTTTCATGTGTTTACTTAATTTCACGCTCAAATCATAACAGCATAACCAATATTTTGAGGCAATGAAATGGATTTCTTATAAACATGGGGTTTTATACATAAACATCAAAACGAATCAATTATTGACCTTGGTCCAAGCTTCTTTTATTCAATATTTTTAAGTGTTCAAAGAATTCTAGGTTTTAAATGAAATTTTAATATTGAAATTGTGTGATATATATTCGCTGAATTTTCGCTTGAGGAGATTTTGTATCTCTCATTGTACTTGAAACTAGACCCTACAAATAAATTGTACTTGAAACTAGACCCTACAAATAAATTTGAAGACTTCAAATTTAATGTCATATTAATGTATCTCATTGTTTTCTTAACTTACAAAGAAATATAAGGCCTTTGAATTGATAAATTATAGCGCCACCTATACAATACACAGAAGGACAACTCTTTTTCCTAACCCAAGATACAAATTTCAATGGTGTTTTTTATTACCTTGTTTACAAAAAAGAAAGATAAGTAATATTTTCCTCAACATAGACTAACTAAATATTCATTGATTTTTTATTATTATTGCATTCAATAAAACTCATCAATGTGCAATAATCCAAATCCATATAGTATAAATGAATGCGAGGTCACTTTAAAATTATTCTCTAAAAAAACACAAAGATACCAACTACATACTTACGGAAGTAACAAAATTCCCCCTTTCCCATGGATGTAATGGTCAAGAATGTAAAATCAACAAAATAAATGTAAAACTACACTTTCTATACTTTTAACTAATCAAAAGTAATTATAATTGTATCTTTTAATGCACAATAAATAAGAGGAACAAATTATGAGACTCACACTTGAAAGTGGTTTAGATTAATTTACTTACAATCTGGATGAAGGCAGAACCATTGAACTCTTATTCTTAGCTCCAATTGAACTAGTATTAGTAACCACAGCTGTGTGGGGGTGAATCTCCTCCCAATGAACTTGTCAGTCAACATAATTGATACCCCAACGAACCCTCAATCAAATAATTGTAATGTAACATTTTCTAGTTTCACTTATGGTATCCTGTAGTTTACCAGCTATAGGAAAACACATGGATTTAACCACTTGTTGATACCATTATTTAAATGTGGCTACAACATGATAACTAACATGAATGAAGCCAATAATTTCATTACAACAACATATAATTCATTGCCATACACATATTAAAACACCTAACAATTAAACTCATAAAAAAAATCAGAAAAAAAAAATTAAACACATATCTTTTTAAAATAGTTGTGCAACCATGTGCTTGGGATGGAAATTCCACCCAACCATAGGATTTATGTTCCATATATCAAAAAAAATTCACCCCCAAGATGGGCCTACGAAACCAAAAAAGAGGTTGTCTCTCATTGTCCACTCACAACTCAGATAATCCCACAACCCACTGGCATTTTCCTATAACAATCTTGATTTCCACCAACTCTCCTTCTCTCTACCTCCCTAACCAAGGAATGTATCTCTTCAATGCTCTCATTCCATTGATTGTCACATTCGTTTATAAGGGTCTCTCTAGCGTAGGTAATCATGAATCTCACCACTGAGCACTGAAGGGACCTCAGTACTAGGAAAACTACTAGTAAAAAAATAGCACCAAGTTTGCTACTCTAGTGAATCTCACAATGGATTTTACCCTTTACGCGTGACAAACTGATTCTTCTTTCAGATTGAAAACTTACTTCTTCAATATTCATCTCCAAAAATGATTTAGAATTCACCCTCCATTGTTTCTCTAGCTTTAGTGCACTTCTCTTTCCAATTGTTTCTTGCGCCCCATGAAAAATGTGCTTTTCTAAACATCCCCCTATGGTCATACACATTTCCTCTCCTTTCTTTTTTTTCCCTCAGAATCATTCCCAAAATAATTTTACTCATCCCCATAGTCCCAATAACTATGGAATGTGACTCCTCACACCCACCCTCTTATAGATATTCAATGATTGGACTCTTCCACATTCTAGGGAAAATCGAAAGGTTCTCTCAAAACATTAAAAATAGGAAAATGATTTTGGAATTAAACTCATGGATAAAACTCCCCTTTCTAGAATTGTCCTTTCTTGTGGATTAATTAGATCCCATCTTTATCAATGTCCCCTAGAATCTAGGATCACATTTTATTGCATAAAAATCATAAATACTATTCACATATTAAATCACTTGGCCATAGACACATTCATATCTACATTATCCATTAACTAAACTATGGATTATAGTGAATATGTTACATTCCCCCTTCCCTACAATTGTGCATCGTCCTCGATGCAAAACAATATGCCAATATAATGTACAAATTTACTTCACAATACTTAGAAAAAATAAATTTAAGCAATTTTACAACTCTAACAGTAGTTCCAACCATACTATCGTGTTCCTCTCAACCTACCGACCAAATTAATGTACTCCCTCCATTGTTTTCATTCCATTGGGTTGTACCATTATTTTTTACGACCCCCAACGTAGGTTTTATAGTTATATGAGATGTGGATCCAGAACTTTTGCCGCCCAAAATGGAGTCTTGCATTTTTATATTATGTTTTCTTCGGAATTAACAAAAAGTTTGTGGGTACTCCTTCCACATGGTTTTCTCATGCTGCCATGTAGCATCTTCATGGTTGTATTAGGTTCACTAATAATCTTGACTATGAAAGGAAGGAAATGGAAAATAGGAAAGTAAATGTGACAAATAAACTAAAGATAATAATATGGCATGAAATCAATTTTTACTAAATCGAAAAAATCCTTAGTACTACATGATGAATGGATGCCCTCTAAAAATAAGAGACCCATATATATAGATCTTATGGGGTGCCTCATAGGAGTCATGCATTTTCATTATTTAATTTTTATTTGTTTTATTTTTCAAATACCATTGTTTACAAAAAATAATGGGTTAATATGATGGGTAAATTCCATTGGCTGCAAAAATTGCACACATGAATTTTCTCCACTTCATTATTATTCATTATTGTTATTTTTCTTCCACCAAATACCATGGGCTCCATGGGATATTATATTCCCAATGGTAGAAATAAATAATTACCATGGTGATTTGGTGAAAGAGGTGGGTGAACACCGATTTTCACTTGCACTAGTTCTCCCCACTTAGGAATAAATGGTCCCCATTGTGTCAAGTTCCATCATGAAATGGGGAAACATATATTGATTTTGGCTCTTGGTGAGTGACTTTCCTTGGTGAAGAGGTTTCCTTGCTTTCATGACCCAATAGATGTGCATGTTATATTGGCAAGTGCCTTTCATATATGTATCCACGATTCTATAAAATGTATCCTTCTAAAGGAACTCAAAGTTGATTTATGTAGTGGCTATGTGCTCGAATACCTCTGAGATGTTCAGTAGAGGTGGACAATATGGAAGAAGGAGATCCATATGAAAGACTATATGTAGGAAAAGGAATGGGGGAATACTAAGTTCAAAATCATTCTCAGTTACAACTTTGGTGATGGTGTAAGGCCCATATCAAAGTGGTCTGATCCTCTAATGGGGTTTTGCAAGGTGTTATTTATGAAAATGTAACCAGATCTTATCATTGACTTGAAACTTGTGTGGAACTCGATGTCGGTAATGTTATCACTTGTACTTGGAATGGGCCTTCTGCAATATGCCATGGACTTGTTGGTGGATTTGCAGAGTCATTTTGACAAATTTGGCTCATGATCTATCTCGGTATGAAAATTTTATTTCCTCATTTTCTAGAAGGGATCATTTCTAGATTAGACTATTGGGTAAGGGATCATTATGCATCATGTTATCACTATAACATTTTTTGTCAAAAATATAGTTTCCAAGACTTAGTGAGGTGCTAAACTAACCTGGAAGTGTAACAAACTGGAAGACAGGGCCAAATCTAGCGAAAGTGCAGAGTTGATGGGACCCGATGGGCCACAGATCACAATCACCACAGATCAATGGTCAAGGATCATTTTAGGCAGAGAAATATCACATATGCTAACTCTTGAAAGAGGGTCAAAAAGGAAACCGTCGTTTCGTCTCGAGACTACGCGGTGCAGCTGGGTGCATTTCATGGGGAAAAGCAGGTGAAATAAAAAACACTCTATCACACCCCGAAATCACGTGCTAAGTGTCATTAAATGTGTCAAATCCAAGGGTCACAAGTGGAATGGAAACCTGACGACCGGTCTAATCATCTCAAGACACGTTTTTAGGTATCACTCATTCGCACAGTCCCAAGTAAGAGCCGCCAAATTACCGATTCAATACTCATAATTGGAAATCGATGGACGAATGTGAGAGGTCATTATCCCTGTAAGGAATTTTGTCAGTAGCCCATGCTTAGTACTCGATGGCGATTGTTACTCAAGACACATGTGAAATTAATCTATTTTGGGTAATTGATAGTTTATTCTAGAGAAGGATAACTGTGAATCAAATCACTTGTCTAATTTAGGTGTAGTTGAGGGGAATAGGCTCATGTTCCCTGGAAAACTAGAGGGATCCGAGGAGAAAGATACAACGTTTTTCAATAAACCAAGAAATTCAAATAATATGTTAGGGTTATCAAGTAAAAAGAGAAAGAGGCATGTTGCGCAACTCCTGATAACAAAGTTTCACTCAAAATCTGTGAATGAACTAGGACAAGGTGAGGAAATCAGGTTAAATCATATTATGAAAGATTTGATCATTAATGGATATGCAGATGGAAAATACATGCAAGGTGGCGAGAGAAAAAGGAAAAAGAGACAGTAGGAGGAAGTTAAAGCTGGAACAGTTAAAGGTACCGAACAAGACCAGCCTAGTTGGCATGACACGTTAAAGGAATAAATTGAAAAGCTAAAAAAAAAAATTCATGATAGGCTAAATCAATTTCAGGGAATATTGTGATTTTGTAGACAGATGGTGTTCAGTGTAAAGATCTCAAATATTTCGTTTTTATGTTTGTAACATTCCCTAGAGAGTAGGAGTTTGGTTTTGGTACATTACTCCCTATCTGACCGATATCTATTTTTGGAATCTTGGAGAAGATGATTTGTTTTGGATCTCATATGTAGTTTATCTATATATACTGTTAAAAAGATAAATGAATATTCAACTAGCTGGAGAAGGGCCCGACATTGTAGCCGGAAAACTTTGTAATTTCTTATGGATTTTAATATAAGAAGAGAAGGTTTTCTTATATAGTCGAGATTCATCACGGTGTTGATGTTCAGTATGTTTTCTTGTATTTCATATTCATGAATGTGTTTTTCTGCTAGTGATAATCTTTAGGAAAAAGAAAGAAATCACCTTGTTGGTGCTCCTTCTCATATTGATTATACTTTTTGTGTGTTTATTGGTTTCTGGTTCAAAATTTACCCTTGAGTGGTGCTCTGTTTTCAGTATCCATCCTTTATGTTTATTCTTCTAATGTTATACCAAGAGGTTCACCCTCTATTAGAAGCCTCTTGATGATAGTATTCTTTCCTTTCTTTTCCTCTACGATATCATATTACTTATTTGTTTGAACATTATACCTATTTTTCCTCTGTTCCCTCTGAATTACATAGCTTATAAATCTTCATACGCTTTCAGGAATTGACCCCATTTCCAAATGGCCCTTCTCTCTTATTTTGTCCTACCACTTTTGAATTTTACCCTATGGTAGAATCT
>SNQJ01S0024361.1:27117-61219 GCA_010110895.2 Picea sitchensis
ATCTTAATTCCATCCTTAGATACAATATGACCCAATAATTTACCCTCTTGCATGGCGAAGTGTGATTTCTTGGGGTTTAAGGATAGACCAAACCTGCGACATTTTTCGAATGTTTGTTTAAGATGTACCAGATGCTCTTCATCGGATTTGGAGAAAACGGTTAAATCATCAAGATAGATGACTACGAACTTATCCCTCTCTCTGATTAAAGCGATGTCCATAGTGCGTTGGAATGTGGCTGTTGCATTCATCAAACTGAAAGGCATCTTATCATACATGAACATACCCCAAGGAGTAGTAAAAGCTGTTTTTTGTTTATCTTGTTCATTCATGGCAATTTGATTATATCCAGAGAAACCGTCAATCATAGAAATTCTATTAGCCCAACTACCCTTTCTAGCACATGATCCATTTTAGGCAGCGGATAGTTGTCTTTAAGAGAGGACTTATTTAAATTTCTGAAATCCACACACAGTCCGATTTCTCCACTCTTTTTTCTGACCAGGACTAGATTCGCCACCCGGTCAGAATATCTCAGAGGTACTATAATTTTCACCTCCAGAAGTTTCTTCACTTCTCTCTCGACCACAAGTAATAAAATGGGGTTGATCTTCCTAAGATTTTGTCTAAAAGGTTTGACCCCAGGCTTTAAAGGTATCTTGTGATCTATCACGGTAGTGTCGTAAGTTTTTAACTTGTCATAAGACCAGGCGAAAACGTCTTTAAATTGTCTGAGTAGGTCCTTATACTTTTCCTTTATTTCATGGGGGAGGAGTTTAGATATTTTAACCATCCTGGATTCTTCTTTGGTTCCTATGTCACAGTCCTCAACCTCTTCTGGTTGGGGTTTTAAGGTGGATTTTACGGGTATGAGGTTTTTATCAAACAGTCTTTCCAGAGGGGTCAATCCCTTCAGAATCTGGTTATTTTTAGGATCAACATACGATGATTTGCGATTTTGTCTCGGAAAGATTGAGGATCCTCCCCTTCTTGCATGATCCATATCTGGTCATTCTAATTTTCTTGATCTACATGAATTTTGGAAAATTCACCTACTACTTCAAGAAACTTCTTAATTTGTTCATCATCCTCAAAAACCTGCCAGTGCTGGATATTATCTGGTATAGATGGTCTATGTCTTATCTCTATGTGATACTTCAATTTAAAGGTTGTAGGAGGAGTGAAAGTTGAAGCCGATTTAGCTAATGCATCAGCATGTAAGTTTTCTGCACGTGGAATGGAGTGGACATTTACAGACGAGAAAAAGTTTTCCGTCATATCCCAGGCACAATTCCTGTATGATCTTAATCTGGGATGCTTGGCTTGGTACTGTCGATTTATTTGTTTGACTATTAACTCTGCATCTCTGTATACCTCTAGGTTATTTATTTTTAGCTTCCTGGCAGCCTCTAATCCTAAGACCAATGCTTCATATTAACATACGTTGTTAGTATAATCTATATCCCATTGCAGTTTGTAAGAAAAAGGAGCAACGGACTTTCCTTCAGGAGACACTAAAAGCACTCCTGCACCATCCCCTTCGCAAGATGAGGAACCGTCAAAAAAAAAATTCCAGATACCGGTACTACACATATCCTTGGTCATGTAACCTAACTCTTCATGATCTATATCGTTTTCCTCTATGCAACCATCCAAACCGTCGTCAAAAGATAAAATACAATTTCCTAAATCTTGATCTACAATGTAAATAGGGAAATTGTTCGGATTTTGAGGGCCACTTACTGTATATGCTAACCTTGTCTCCCTGTGCAACCGAGTAAATTGCCCACCAAACACAAGAATTGTGGCGAACGTCATATCCAGTTGAAGAGAACCCCCCATCTTGGCTCCCCATGACCTAGACAACAATAAGCCATACTTGGGGGGAATATCAGCAATAACCAAATCCATCAAGATACTCTTAACTGGGACTTGTGCCAAAGTAAGTATAAATCCTTTATCATTCCCATACACTTAAATCTTCTCGATTCAAAAGAGTAAAGATCTTCGTAAGGTCTGGTGATCTGGAGACCCAATTTTTCCATAATAATTTTAGGCATCACATTATGGGAGGCTCCGGAGTCTAGCATGAAATTATGTAGCAGTTGATCGTATACATTTAAGGTGATATAAAAGGGAGCAATAGTGTCTTTGGCCCCTTCAAAATGTGGACCAAAAGTGATGATGGGTTTATCATCTTCCAGGTTTAAAACGTCATATTGGCTTTCTATCTCTGAGACACCTATCACTTTGGTAGTCTGCTTTCGATAAACTGGGTTTTTTGCTAATTCTACTAGAGGAATTGGTATCTTAATTTTATTTATCTCGTTTTCGAAACTAAAAACTCCGCTCACCTTGTCTGTTTCTCTAGTTGGGACTTCTGAATCCTTCCTTTCCGACTTATTTATCTAGACCACTTTATTACTCATGATCTTGGTTGAAGGTGTAATTGTATTAGTTGTTTCGGTTCCTTCTGTTTGGGTCTCAACTTTTCCCACCTTGGGTTCTTGTGAGTTTATTACTTTCACTTTTCTTTTAGGTAGCACGGTTTCTTCCGGAGTAGGCTCATAAGTTTGACCTCTTGGGAGAATTTTCTTAGGTTGAGTAGTCGAAATGGGCTTACTCTTAGATCTCAGATTGTACTTAGGTTGGACCTCATCCATTATCATTTTGGTTTCTTCTTGAGAGCTACGAAGGTCAGTATGATCTCTGTATTCACCCTTAACTGACGATTGTTGAGTGTTTATAGATTTTTCATAATCTTCTCTAGTCAGATACGGTTGTGTGCAGTCATCACCGAAGTTTGTGACATCATCATCTGAATCTTCGAAATCTTGGAGATCATTCGCTCCTATAAAATTTTCGTTCTTTCGGGGAGTTTATATTTTTTTATCTTCATTTTTTATCTGTATTTGCTAGTTCGGGGGGTTGGGGTTCCTCTTGAAATCCTTTTTGGCAAAGGAATCAACTTTGGCCTGTTCTAGCTCCATTCTGGATATTTTATTAGACAATTCCTTAATTACCCTGGAAATATCGTCTACTTTGTCATTTGTGTATCTATTAGACCCTGACGACCCTGCTTGTTCTCTAAAGCATCTAGTTTCTCGGTTTCTCGTTTCTACTTTAGATTTAAGCTTACCAGAAGCCATCATATTTGACTCAATTTCTACAGCGTCATATTGCATTCGGTTTAGAGTAGCTCCCCTTCTTTCTCGCAAAAGGAGTGCAAAATCTTGTTCGAAAGCCCCCGCGAAAGTTACTTTGGCTGCGGGTTGGGACAGTTTAACCTCGGCTGGGATTTTGTTATACAGCTTGTTGAATCTTTGAATAAACTCCATAACTGTGTCTAAATTCTTTTTTCTTAAAGACCCAAAATTGGTTAAATAATATAGGTGGTCCTTTCTTTTGCCCCATTGTCTAAGGAAAGCATCTTCCAAGGTTTCATAAGACAAGATAGATCCTGCAGGTAGACCTTGAAACCAAGTTCAGACCTGACCTTCAAAATTTTGGACAAGAAGCCTCGAATACACGTCCTCATGTTCGAGACCTAGGATGTCTGCGAATTGATCAAAGAAATTTATGTGTTCGGTTGCGGTCATATCTCCTTTCCCAGTGAATTTTGGCAAATTTTTTATATAATTTTCGGGAAGGTCGTGTAGAGGAACGGGCAATACCAAGGGAGCGTATCTTGCTACCACTTTCACAAACACTCTAGGAGGGGGGGCAGGCCCTTGGCCTCCAGCTCCTCCCCCAGGAGCACCTCCAACTCCTACCCTAGGAGCACCTCCACCTCCTCCTCCAACAACCCCTCCACATCCTCCATTGGCGGTTGCCATTGTTATTAGTGGAAAGCTATAAAGGGGGTTTTGGAAGATTAAAAGTGGATCTTTACTTTCTTCGCGGGGTGAAAAATCCTAGGATGACTAGTAAGGAACGCGAGGGCTTGGCTCTTTGAACTTGCAAGAGATGTAGTCAGGGGAACCAACGGGTGTGGAAGCTGGATGTGTGAAATATTCTTCGAGATCGTGTGAGGTCGCGAAATTCAACTGAAGAGTCAATGATATATTAGCAGTAGATGAATTTTCTGCAGGACTTTTTCCTTTATGTTCTACAGGGGTTATCGGACGGGTTTTGCTTCTAACTTCGGAGTAGTTTGATGTTAGATCCTTAGTGTCGAAAAGAAGGTTGCGTGAAGTAAAAGGTTCAAAAGAACTCTTGGTCTTCAGTTCTAGGTATTTAGGCTGATAGATTGCAGGGGTCGGCTTAAGGGAGCTTCTCGTCTTTAAAATCTTCTCAGGATTGGTAACGGGTGTGGTCTTTTTACCATCCGGGTTTTTCCTGGTATTCCTTCGTCCGGATGCCAGCTTATTAATTGTGGAGTCTCCAAGTGAAATATTTGGAATCCTTTAAAAGGTGTGCACTCTTTGTTCACTATCAAAGGGTGGAACTTTCAGCGAAATAAATGTCATTTTCCCAGGGAAAAAGATTTCGTAACTTCAGTCCTCGGCAACGGCGCCAAAAAGATGTTGTTCCAGAGTCTGTACTTTAGGCTTAGAAGTATAGTGTCTAGGCATCTAAAAGTGAGCAAAGGGTAGAGAAGGAAGAAACGTCAACCTTCAGTAAGGGAAACTAGGGTTGATTTCTGAGTTGGGGTTGTCTAGCTTCCAACTGTTCTTGGATGTTTATATCTCATTCAATCGCCGCCCAGGAACGTTCAAGTTCAACCCGGGTAGTGGTTGTTTTAAGAATAGTATCAAAAAGGTTTAAGGAAATATGTGTTTGGTCTGACAGTCTGGGTTCGATATTAGGCTATCTTATTACAGGGACAGCCATGAAGGAATAGAATGATAAGAAAATCTCAGGGGAAATTAGATGTTGTCTCAATTTCGGTCGTATAAAAGAGAGTTTACGGTTCCAGGAGTGAAAATAGGGTGAAAACCAAAGGCCCTTTCCCATAATTGAGTTATATTTTAATAAAGATGTATGAGGTGGGAGAAAACATCAAGCTATCTATTATGTAAGGCTCCTATCAAGGGAGAATATCACTTATAAACAGAAGAAGAAAAATGTAAAGAAACAACCCGATGAAGCATAAAATATATATAGAATTCTAAAGTGTTGACTGGTCTTATACCTGCTGATAGCTGGTATAGAGGAAAAACAATGAACAATATAGAAAACCAGAATTCATTCACTATAGTAGAGGTTGTACTAAATTATAGTGAAGCATTCATCAGATATGAATATGAAATGAAATGAAAAATGAGATATAAGGAAACAAACTCATAACACAGTCGTGACGGAATTGAGAATCTTCAGATTTTCTTTATATTAACTCTCAAGATAGAAAACATCTATTACAATCGACACAAAAAGGTCCAACCTTTGTTCCTTCTTTCTACTATATATTTATACAGATTTACATATGATGGAATCTCAATCGTTCTAAGATTTTCAGTTACAACAAGAAAGAGATCAATCGTTTCATTTCCTTATCTCTGTCTTCATTTGGTACCAGAAGCTTTCCCTCTCGCATGCTCGGTACAAGTAACACATCTTTCCACTAGCCGAGATATCAACCTTGACGGTTCCGCTTGAAATTGGCCTCAAAAGAGTAACAATCTCGGGCTAATTGTGACAACCTTCCTTCCATCTGTCTGTCTATGATGTCAATAGCGCACAATTGCACACTTGGTTTAATCATACATTTATCTATTTGAACTATGTCTGCCATAGTTACTTGTGAGATCTTGGCCGAATCTCTTTCTTCTTTTTTGTTTAAATCAAGTGAGGTTTTCGCTATATTCATTTGACTCAATGCCTCAGCATTACCTTCACTATCAATACCTAGTAGATTACCATCTATGGAACCAGAAACCTCTTCTAAGGATTTCGTTACCCTCTTGGCTTGCATCTTACCTTCTGATATACTGTGCTCCCATTCTTTTAATAAAATATTTTCTCTAGTCTGCTCCGAAATGGAAAACCTGGGAGTAATTTCCGTTTCCATGTTGTTTGTGGCTATTACAGCCTCTTGAAAAGAAACCTGAGCTGCTCCAGCTTCTCTTTCTCTGATAGATAAATTTTCCAAAACTTGATTAACGAGTAAGAAGTTGTCCCGAATTACATCTACCTTGGCGAGTAAATTTCGTTGGGCTGCAGAAACTCTTCTCTGAATCAAAATAGCTTGGGACTGGAATATCTTGATATTTATAACTTTACTTTCGACGATTTACACTCTAGCCTGTAGCTATTCGATCAAGTCTTTTTGCTGGCCCGCTTGTATCTGACCATTCCGAACCACCAGCTCTACTTGTTCGAGCTTAGTTTTGAGCAGCTCTATCTCACTTTTATCGACCAACCTTGCTTTTTCTATCCCTACACTCGTCTGGTCCTTGGCAGCCTCCTCTGCTGTGGCTAGTCTGGCTTCTAGGGTTTTGATGAGGTGATTTTTTCGCTTCAGCTAGTTTTTCAAAACCCCGGCTGAAAATTGATTCGCTATGGCATATGCCCCTAATGTCCCTGTTATTTCTGTCATGAACTGTTCATTCTTCTTGTCTTTCCCATCGATCAATACTTTGTACTTCTTGGCTGTTGATTCCCCTTCCTGATAGAATTCTCTCTTTACCACAACCTTTCTCTTCTTATCAAAGAAGAACTCATTTGGAGGGAGCTCTTCCATCCTTATAGGTTTCAATTATTCATTTAAAATCCANTCTATTACAATCGACACAAAAAGGTCCAACCTTTGTTCCTTCTTTCTACTATATATTTATACAGATTTACATATGATGGAATCTCAATCGTTCTAAGATTTTCAGTTACAACAAGAAAGAGATCAATCGTTTCATTTCCTTATCTCTGTCTTCATTTGGTACCAGAAGCTTTCCCTCTCGCATGCTCGGTACAAGTAACACATCTTTCCACTAGCCGAGATATCAACCTTGACGGTTCCGCTTGAAATTGGCCTCAAAAGAGTAACAATCTCGGGCTAATTGTGACAACCTTCCTTCCATCTGTCTGTCTATGATGTCAATAGCGCACAATTGCACACTTGGTTTAATCATACATTTATCTATTTGAACTATGTCTGCCATAGTTACTTGTGAGATCTTGGCCGAATCTCTTTCTTCTTTTTTGTTTAAATCAAGTGAGGTTTTCGCTATATTCATTTGACTCAATGCCTCAGCATTACCTTCACTATCAATACCTAGTAGATTACCATCTATGGAACCAGAAACCTCTTCTAAGGATTTCGTTACCCTCTTGGCTTGCATCTTACCTTCTGATATACTGTGCTCCCATTCTTTTAATAAAATATTTTCTCTAGTCTGCTCCGAAATGGAAAACCTGGGAGTAATTTCCGTTTCCATGTTGTTTGTGGCTATTACAGCCTCTTGAAAAGAAACCTGAGCTGCTCCAGCTTCTCTTTCTCTGATAGATAAATTTTCCAAAACTTGATTAACGAGTAAGAAGTTGTCCCGAATTACATCTACCTTGGCGAGTAAATTTCGTTGGGCTGCAGAAACTCTTCTCTGAATCAAAATAGCTTGGGACTGGAATATCTTGATATTTATAACTTTACTTTCGACGATTTACACTCTAGCCTGTAGCTATTCGATCAAGTCTTTTTGCTGGCCCGCTTGTATCTGACCATTCCGAACCACCAGCTCTACTTGTTCGAGCTTAGTTTTGAGCAGCTCTATCTCACTTTTATCGACCAACCTTGCTTTTTCTATCCCTACACTCGTCTGGTCCTTGGCAGCCTCCTCTGCTGTGGCTAGTCTGGCTTCTAGGGTTTTGATGAGGTGATTTTTTCGCTTCAGCTAGTTTTTCAAAACCCCGGCTGAAAATTGATTCGCTATGGCATATGCCCCTAATGTCCCTGTTATTTCTGTCATGAACTGTTCATTCTTCTTGTCTTTCCCATCGATCAATACTTTGTACTTCTTGGCTGTTGATTCCCCTTCCTGATAGAATTCTCTCTTTACCACAACCTTTCTCTTCTTATCAAAGAAGAACTCATTTGGAGGGAGCTCTTCCATCCTTATAGGTTTCAATTATTCATTTAAAATCCAACTTGCGTCAATGTTTCCCTGAGTTGACTACAAGGGAGTAATGGATGCGATGGGATCTCCAATTTTCTTAGCTGGTTGCCCCGGAGTAGTAACCAGAGTCTGCTTTTTTGGCGGGTCGGGAGTCTTTATCTCTATTTTCAGACTCTTAGTTTGCTCTTCCCTGTCCTGGTGTTTTTCTTGGCTGGGTGTCGCATCTTTGGAGCCTTCGGCATCTTTTTGTTTCATCTCCGCTATACTCGGATTCTCACCCCACAATACTGCGGGAAGACAACTGCGTCGATGTTCTTGGAATTTCAGAACATCGGCCCTCTCTTCAGGTGTCAGGGTTTGTATCCGAGCCAAAATCTTGTCCAAGATATTCCAGTCCCAAGCTATTTTCCACTTTGTTCTCCCACAATTTTGACATGGTAGACACGGATGGGCTCGGCCTCTGATGGATTCCAACTCCATTTCATTAAGGGAAAGGGTGTTAGAAAACATACGGCATCCATAGTGTATGCGGACATAAAAAATGAAGCAATCTTTCCGCTCTCCTTCTGTGCCCGATACTCTGTAACTCGACTGGTCAAGCTATCAGACAACATCTTCACCCAGTCGAAGGAACAGACTTCGGCGACTTGATGTATCAGAGGCACCCATTGAAGAAAGAAATGTGTGGTGTCCTCTCTCCCGTATAATCTACAGGTCGTCATAGCTATATATTTGAACTGTGGTTCCAATGAAGCTATTAAATATATACAATTACTGTCTGCCCTGAACTTCACAGGGTGTGAAACCCAATCTCTGATTAAACTGAACATAGTCTTGTCATATTGCACACATTCCTTCTATTTGAATTTATCCAAGAATTTGACATCGTATGTAAGGTCCGACACGGTAGGCAACTTGTACATAGCCTGCAATTGTTCGGGTCTGAAAGTCCCGATGGTGACCTTATGTTCATTGATGATGGTTCTGGTTGGTATGTCCACATGGTCTAATGCCCACCAGACCATATCATAGTAAGGGAGAATTCGTGGCCTGGCCTCTACTTTATGCATTCCAGATTGGACGACGATCTTATATTTGGTGGTCAGGTCGTCTTTTTCATTGTCATTGGAATCATCAGAATAATCTACTAATTCAGCCTGTAGAACATCAGAAACAAACAACCAGGTCTAGACAGAGTCGACACTTCGAGGTGAAGTATTACCGCCATTGTCTGAACCTTGTCCCGAGACCTCAACGTTGGCTTTAGACGCTTTTCGCGGGGCCATGGTGGGGGATCCTACTTTATCTCTTCTGCGATAAAAATATGTATACATACAAAAATTAGTTCGCTGAGAAAAGTTTTCTCTGCGTAATATAGAAATGAGTTTGTGATAACAAATAACAACTCTATATATTCAAAAATCTCGGTACTTTTTAAGAAAAGATCGGTCAAATCACACCTAAATATAAATTTAACAATAAAAACCCAATCTTTCCTTGTTGATTCGCCTTGTTTCTAATTAATGTCATAAATTTTGGCGGTTCGAAAGGTCAGTTGGCGTAAGGAAGAATTAAGACTGCCTCGTAAACTGTGCATGAATCAAATCACGGGAAATACTGGCTNAAAAACCCAATCTTTCCTTGTTGATTCGCCTTGTTTCTAATTAATGTCATAAATTTTGGCGGTTCGAAAGGTCAGTTGGCGTAAGGAAGAATTAAGACTGCCTCGTAAACTGTGCATGAATCAAATCACGGGAAATACTGGCTTAGCTCAATTAATCAGGTTTTTCCAAAGTTAATTAATCTTTCGATACTCGCTGCATCGGGAGTTTCCGCTTTAACCCTTTGAACCTCTACCACCCGATATTGCGATAATTGTCTTTGGTTAGTAAAAAACATAATTATGAGTAGGTGCTTAATTAATTACGTGATTATTTGTATCTCAACTTCGCGACTCGGAGCTTCGAAGGTATAGTTTATTGGAAGTTCGTATGCTGAGTTGCGAAATCGTGAGATCGCGACTTCGCGACTCGGAGTTTCGAAGGTATAGTTTCCGGGAAGTTCGTATGCCGAGTTGCGAGATCGATAAATTGCAATGATATGTTTTAATTAAAATGGAGGATAAAACCGGATTAAGTGTTTGGTTAATTACCTTTATATCTTTATCGCAATTTCGCAACTCGGGGTTTTGACAGTGTAGCTTTTTAAAGGAAAATACACCGAGTTGCGAATTCCTGACAAAGCTTAACCGCGACTAATATTTTTACCCTTATCATTAACGTGGGTTACTAAAACAAGAATCTCGCGGTTTCGACTATCGGGGTTACGACAGTAAGACTTTTGGAGTTAGTAAATGCCGAGACGCGAAACCCCGATGATGCTTAACCGTAGTTTAGAAAAGTTTTACTCTCGCTACTAACTTGGGTAAAAATTTAAAGTGATTTCGTCGTTTCATTCTTCGAGGCTTGTGAACTATGTGATTTATAACATCCGACATACGAAACTCCGAGGCAAAGCAAGGGAAAATCATTTGAATGAAAAGTAGAACTTGCCTTGAGAGTATGATAACCGTTGTCGCTCGTGTGATGAGACTTCAAAGATTTTGGAACAGATGAAGGAAAATATGAAAGCCATCTTTCGATTTCGAGTATTAAGATATAAAAATCAAACCGGGTTAAAAAACAAAGGCGGCTCCAACATCCACAATAGTTGAAACCAACATTGGAATATTTCAACCCTTTTATTGTTTCCCATTGATTTCTTTGGCCTAGAGTTTCTCCTCTAGGTTATTACTAGAAGGAAACTAGCATCCTTGGACTCATTCTTCTTGCACTGGAAGGGAAGAAGATCCCTAAGGGAATCTAGAGTAGAGAAAGGGAATATTTTACTTCTATTGTGAAATATAATGGAATTCCATGCTACATTGATGGCTAGATGAGGGTATTGAGTTGTCAATTATAAGTGGACGACGCATTAGAAAACTGAGATAGCTTTTATTGAAAAACAAAATTCTAGAACCAAAATCGTATCCTAGGAATAAATTGAGCATACAAACTCGGATGGAGCTAAAATTCTAGGTGGAATTATGTAATGATGGTGTTGACAACACCATTTTTCAAGTTTGGCCCCAAATTCTAAAAAAATTATTAAATGTAATTTTCAAAGAATGAGATTGTACTTTCTTCTAGCAGTGCAATTCATGATGAAATTTGGATAAGGAATATGGGCATTCATAAGAAAACCCAAAAAAACCATTTGGACAAATTCAAGGGGATTCTCAATGAAACTGACAAAATGGGGCCAAAACCACTATTCTATAACATTTTTTTGGCAATTTTGAAAACTATTTATTAAGGAAAAGTGGTGTGAGACAACAAAACTAGATAATTTATCCAAGTCAATATTTCATCATCTTCGTAATTTGGAAAACTTCATCTCAGTGAAAAATTCATATATATATTTATTGTTAGTGATTTTTTCTACAATTTGACATTGGATGAAGTCCCAAAAGAGATAAGTTGTCATCTTCAAAAGGATGTAGAAGATAAAGGGAATGTTGAATTGAAAATATGAAGGTTTGTGAGTTTTCAGGCATAAATGGATAAAATGGTAACAATTCCCATCAAATAGGTCCAATGAAAAGTCTGTCAATTTCCAGTCTTCAATGAAAATCAATAATATCTATCAACTTATACTCGTTATTATTTCAATTCAATCAACGATTATCAAAATATAAGTGGTAATATATATAATGTGTAGGTAATCGAAAGGAGTTCTAATACATAAATTCCTAGAGTATACCATTGAATCAAATCATTCCGTCCCTCTATGGGTGGGGAAATAATGGGATGAATGTAGTTGCAGATATGGGCAAACTAACAATTTTTGTTGATTGAGTAAGAACACTAGTAGCACCAGATACACATGTTTTTCCAGTTCTCAATGAATTTTCTTCTATTGATGGCTAAATTTAATCTCCAACATTGACTTGCACTAGTAAAAGAGTATAAATTGGGCAAGTTGTAACTTCTAGGTGATGTAACTTCGAACTCCAAATTAATAACATGAAAAGAGTTCAATCATTGAAAAACTAATTTAGAGGAGAATAATGAAAAAGATTCATGGTTTGTAAATTTTCTCCTAAATAATTGTACAATAGAACATTCAAGATTGATTTGGAAAGGCAATTGTCAATGTGGATGAACCCCACATCCTCCTCCCAAATCCCTTGAAGTATCTTGAAACTTCGAGAAACAGGTTTACGATGAAGCATAAGTATGTTATATGAAGAAATGATCAAGGATGACTACATATATTTCATAATGGTGCTTGCACATTGTTGTATAGGTACAATTGGCTAGGAAAAATCATGCCAGTCTAAGGTGATTGGCAACTAGCAAGTTGAATGTCCAATTGAGGATTACCAGGTGTTTCTAGTTGATTTATTGATGATGTATGAATCCATACATATGATTTATACCAAAGTGGGGGTGTGGTAAAGGAAAGAATCCTTTCACATGTAAAATTGTTGGAACTTTTTGATGCATTCATGTAATAGACTGCTTGTGTTGAGTTGGTTATGAGAGAATAACCAAGGCAAGTGAAGGTTGATTCCCATGAATTGAAAAGGAATGTCATGTGAGACAATAATGTGTGAAACCACATTTTTCTTGGAATTGGGAAAACCTATATCATCGCATGGATATCTAGTGGTCTCCCTACATGTATTTGTGTCATGGGTTTACATATTCTTTCCTACATTAAACAACAACAAAGGGGAAGGATTCTCAAGGGATTGTTGAGAATAGAAAGGAAAGGTAATACCTTGTGTTATGTTTGGATAAAGAAGAAGGTTTCAATATGGTTGAATAAGTGTTGGTGAGGTGATTGGAATATGTGTCAAGGAATTGGCTAAGCCCTCTAGATTTTCATGGTGGATTGCATGGCATGATGATGTGGTATTTGGTGTAATGTTAATGTGCATAAGTATAGACTATATGAATGCGATAGTTGTGGTTATCCATACATAAATACTTGCACACATGCTTGGTTGTGCTAGTAATTTCACATATGCTTGATTATGCTAGTAATTACATTTATGCATGATTTTCCTAGTGATTGCATGTGTTTGGCTACATTGTAAAAACGCATGCTTGTGATTTTGAGAGTGAATTCTTGCAAATAAATTTTAGTGATTGAATTATTAGTGTGACGTAATTCTATGATCATTTCACATGTGGGAATGTAGTAATGAAAATATCCTATGCATGAAAACTCTTTCTTTATTTAGCTAAATGGAAGCTCTATTAAGAAGGATGCTATGAACCAACCCTTTAAGAATGATAAAAATTCAATGAATAGAAGTCCACTTGATCTAGGTGGATATCAGTGGCCACCCACCTATTCCAACTGGTTCACATACAATTTTCGTCTTGGCAATTGTTTTCTAGCTTTTCGGGTCCTAAACTTTGAGGTCGTTTTGAGGCCCTAAATAACGTTTTTTGGGCTTGCTATAGTCACATTGTGGATGAAGTTAGAGTGTGAAAGAAACATGTGTAGTCCTCGAATATATCTTTCCAATGGGATATCGTGTGCTAAAATGGAGATCGTATACAAAATTTACCACCCCAAGAAGTTGATGTACCAACTTACCCCATCGGGGCCCACATGACTTTTGGCACTTCATCTCCTAGGGTTAGGTTTTTGGATGTATAGGGTTTTTTTATTACTTCTTGATGCTAAATATTCATGTAGGCCTCATTGTAATGTGCTTGGGAGAATGTGCGTAGCTTCCACATCTCTTCTCAGAGATTAGCTACCGAAATTCGAGCAAGATTGTTTCATTCTACATTTTACAGTTTCATCAGATTTCTTTATTGAATAGAATTTAAGTTTCACTGTATCTCTATTATTGTTTACTGTATCTGTGTTTTAATGTTATAGATCTATGTTTCATTTCGTTCCGCTCATAAATCCAGACTAGTGGTATCATAGCGGTATGCTCTTCATTTGTTTCTTTGTGCATGTCCCCAATGAGGTAAGGATATAAACAGTTGGGAATCAAAAGCATTGAGGCCTTTGTCTCAGTGGGTGAGGCTTTGTTATTTCTCTTCAAAGATTCAAAAGTACAGCATGAAAGTGCCAAATGGATTACAAACTGATCTGGCTGTGTTCTTCTAGATCTCAAGAATCCAACACAACTGAGGGCACTGAAAATGGATGAACGAAGCTCTCATAAATGGCCTGCAAAGTTTCTCTCCTGAATGTCTTCCTTACATAAAAATGGCTTTGGATTTACAATTATTCATCATTTCTCCTTCTTTGAACCTCTCTCAGGCTGCCAAGAACCTCTGGTTTATATAGGCTTGAAGTTGGAAACAAACTCCCAACTTCCCCCCAATATCTGGCCTCAAAAAGAACTCCAGATCCTCTAATAATGGTCAAAATCTCTCAAAATTGGATGAAAAATCAAATAAAATATTAATATAAGGTTGAAAAACCCAAAACAATGTGCATATGGCATGCCAACCCCCTTTACCTGGGCCCCTAGTCATGTGGGCGTTGCCATGTGGCCTCGGTCTAGGTGCTAACTGTTGAACCCTGCTCCATAGTTGTTGCGCTGGTCATATGGTGGCCACGTGACCTGTGGATAGGTCTCTCCATGCCCTTACCTCCCGATGCTAACTCTTGTTCACGCACCTTGGTCGGTGGGCTAGCTCGTCCGACCGAGAGCTATCCCTGCAAATCCATGACAAAGGTAAAGCGGATTTTCGTAGGTCATATGGTAGCGGTCATGTGGTAAAGTTTACGTCGGGGGTTGGGGCTAGGCCCCAACCCTTTTATCCGTTGAAATTACAATGTTTTCTAATTAAAAACATTTTAAACAAACATATGGTTAAGAAACAATGTGTGGGTAGGCTGGTAGCCTGGCCCTGCCAAAATTCCCCGCCCAGACCAAAGATCATGGGTTTGACTCCTATGGAGTCCATAAAAATTTTCCACACTAACCAACAGAGGGGTGCCACATGGCAGCCCATGACTGGGCCACGTGTAACCATAACATTTTCCCTCTAACTGACATGTGTCAACATTCAATTCTCCCAACTTTCTGCCAATGTGTCTACCCTGTCAGCATGCCAACTCACTGCCACATTATTGTACGACATGTACAGTTAGCTACCATGTAAGCACTGTACGGACTGTACAGTCAACAAAAATTTTGCATGTTTCGCAAAATGAACAGAACGTGACATCTTTCACATATGGTGTATGTTTGATCTCATTCAAGTTGCGTTGGGTTTTTAATGATGAGGCCTACGCACACGTCCATTTTGAAGTGATTCTGAGAACTTTGATTTTTAGGCCTTCCTGGACCCATTTTGGTTCCTGGATCCATTTTGGATCACACCTCCCCACTAAGACCTTTTGGTCCTCCAAAAGGATGCTAAACAGTCATCAAGTGTGGAATAGGCCATCCCACTTGTTCTCTATAGTTAAATTTTGTCCTATGCACCTGTCTCATTAAGATCAATTGTAAAACAACCATGATAACTGATAGCATATTATTAGTCGCTTGTACTCTGTCACATCTTACTGAAGCCACTACCATCCATGTTGACAACATTAGCAATGATAACATCAGAAATATGAGTGCAAATGAGCTAATATGTTTGTAATACTTGCACGACATTAGCTTATCTTGAAGCAAAGTATGATTGAACTTCCATTCTACAATCATCTCATGTTCATGCTTAAGATCAATTGCTTGATTTGGGACAATTATAGGTGTGTTTCTTGCATGATCTGCCTTCCTTAATTGTTCCATTGTTTGAAGAGATTGATTTTATTTTAAGTGATGAGCATGTACAACATATTCATTTCCTTCTTTGATTTAGTGATATTGATTATGTTCTCTGTAGAAGATTGCTTTGCGATCATACAAATAAGGACTGCCTAACACCATTCCACATTCATTGAGTGACACCACATCACATGTTACCTCATCCGCAAACTTTGATGAAATTGAAAACTTTAAGGTGAATTTCTTTGTTATGTGCAATTTATGATTCTTTCTTATCCGTTTAACTGAGTAAGTCTTATGATGCATCTGAGTGTTTAATCCTAATTGTTTAACCACTTCCTATAAAATCAAGTTAGATTGAGATCCACTATCTATCAATGTGTCGACCTTAGTATGTCTCATTATGACCCTTATGTGAAACAATTTACTTCTAGAATCATATCCATCACCAATTTTACCTGTCAAACCAACCGATGTGATTTTAGATTCATCAATTGAATATGATCCCAAATATGTTGGTCATGATGATGCTGCAACTATTTTCCTCCCTTTCCTCTCTTTGAACCACTTCAGTCTCTTCTAGGGATGAAATTGCCAACAATGGTCCTCATCATTCCCTTTTTTCTTGCAATGCTTGCAAGAGAGATTCTCTTCCTTCCTTGCCATTGAATTTTTCTTCTTGCCATTCCACTTGATTTTGCCCTCTTTTCTCGAAGATGATTCCCCCGATACACCAACTCCTGTTTTTCGTGCCTCAATGTATGTTGATTGAACATAAACCCCATCAAGATTAGTAGGTCCAAACATAAATAGAGTGTTACGAATGTGTGCAGGTAAACCTCCTATATACTTCATACGAGTTTCTTGGGTATGTAATAGAATGTCTAACATTAATGTCATATTACAAAATTCATCTGTGTATTCTTGCACTGTTTGTCCCTTTATTAGTTTAAGACCTTTCCATTCAATTAAAGATTTCTCTTTATAACCCATAGAATAAAATTGTTTTCTCAGTGCAGAAATAAAAACTTGCCATGATGGAAATACATTACCCACTTGTTGCGTGCCATTTTGCAACTTTCTCTGCCACTAGATGAGTGTTGTGCCTGCAAGATGAAGCAATGCCAACTTGATTTGAGTTTCCTCATCCTTGATTTGTTTCACGCTGCAATAAACTTCCATCTATCTAACCCAATTATCAAGCCTCTCTACATCGACTTCACCATCATGCATGGGTAATTCAAACTTCACATCAATCTTAAGTAAAGGCATATCATTTTTATGTTTATGGAAATGTTTTCTTGCGGTGGATTTGGAACTTGTACTTGAAGAAAAAGAAGTTGATGGAGAAGAAGGAGGTGAAGGAGGAGTTTTAGGAGGATCATCTCCTTCTTCACTTTTGACTTTTGAATATTCAACTAGAATCGGTCTCTTCCGCTCCAAGTAATCATCATATAGAACCTTCATCATCTTCGACATGGTGAAGAAAGTATTTCAAAAGTCTTTCTCCTCATGAGAAATTCCCTCTTCCGATGCCATCTTCTCACTTTGAGAAGTTATCTCTCTCAATCCAATCTTAGGATTCTCTTCGACAAGCTCTCCTTCACCACGATTCAACTTTTCCTTGGTAATCATGCAAACTCAAAAACCAACCATCAACTAGCTCTGATACCACTTGAATTGAAAATATCTTTTCAAGACTATAGTTGAGTTTTAAAACATGAGTTCATTAACCATTTAAGAAATTGATGAAAGAGAAAGAATTGATGATGAAACATGGCATCCATAATAAGATATACAGATCTGGAAATAATCACAAGAATCAACAAACCATAACAACAAAATTTGTTAACGGAGTTCGACAATATCACCTATGTCTCCGGGGCCTTTGTCTCAGTGGGTGAGGCTTTATTATTTCTCTTCAAAGATTCAAAAGTACATCATAAAAGTTCCAAATGGATTACAAAGTGATCTGTCTATGTTCTCCTAGATCTCAAGAACCCAACACAATTGACGACACTTAAAACGGATGAACGAAGCTCCCATAAATGGCCCACAAAGTTGCTCTCCTCAATGGATTCCCTGCATAAAAATGGCTTTGGATTTACAATTCTTCAACATTTCTCCTTATCTAAACCTCTCTCAGGATGCCAAGAACCTCTAGTTTATATAGGCTTAAAGTTGGCAACAAATTCCTAACTTCCCCCCAATATTTGGCCTCAAAAAGAGCTCTAGATCCTCCAACAATGGCCAAAATCTCTCAAAAACTGGCTGAAAAATCAAATAAAATCTCAATATAAGGTTGAAAAACCCGAAAAAATGTGCATATGGCACGCCAGCCCCTTTACCCGGGTCCCTGGTCATGTGGGCGCTACCATGTGGCCTCGGGATGGGCGTTAAACATTGAACCCTGGTCCTTACTTGTTGCACTGTTCATATGGTGGCCACGTGACTTGTGGCTAGGCCTCTCTGCGCCCTTACCTCCCGGTGCTAACTTTTGGTCACGTGCCTTGGTCAGTGGGCTAGCCCGGTCGACCGGGCGCTATCCCCGCAAATCCGTGCCAAAGGTAAAGCGAATGATCGTAGGTCATATGGTAGCGGTCATCTGGTAAAGTTTGCATTGGGGGTTGGGGCTAGGCCCCAGCCCTTTTATCCGCCGGAATTACAATTTTTTCTAATTCAAAACATTTTAAAAAAACATATGGTTAAGAAACAATGTGTGGGCAGGTTGGTATCCCAGCCCTGCCAAAACTCTCTACCCAGACCGGGGGTCACGAGTTTGACTCATGTGGAGTCCATAATATTTTGCCACACTAACCAACAGAGGGGTGCCATGTGGAAGCCCATGACGGGGAAACGTGGCACCATAACACTTGCCCTCTAACCAACACATGTCAACATCCAATTCGCCCACCTGTCTGCTAGTGTATCTACCATGTTAGCATGCCAACTCACTACCACATCATTGTATGGTAGTACAACCTGTAAGGTCAACTGTCACGTCAACACTGTACGGATTGTACAGTCAACAAAAATTTTGCATGTTTGGCAAAATGAACAGAACACGATATATTTCGAATACGGTGTATGTTTGATTCCGTTCAAGTTGTATTGGGTTCGTAATGACGTGGCCTACACACACGTCTATTTTGAAGGGATTATGAGCACTTTGATTTTTAGGCCTTCCTGGACCCATTTTGGTTCCTGGATCCATTTTGGATCACTGCGGAAGTAAAGGGACCAAACAGTTCCAGAGTTCACTAATGTCTTCCATACCTTGTGCACCAAGTTGGGTATCAAAGACTCTATAACGACCCCTCTGTTACGACAACAAAAGTGAGTCCAAAAGAGGTAAGAATTTTTTTATTTTTTTTAAACAAACATTACGACAAGTGACATGCGTCACAACAACATTAATAACTACACAATTAATTCCTTCACAAATGACTTAAAGAAATATTACTATTATTTATACAAAACATATCTCATAAAGATAACATAAGGAAACTACCCACCCAACCTATCCTGCATGGTTAGGACCTCCAAGACACATAAGAAACGCTCAAATACAAGATTCATTTGATTGATTTTGACCACTTAAGGTCTCAGAACTGTCTAATGTTCTAAGGATCAAGGACTCACAAGGATGATTTTAGGGGCTAAATTTCGCTCATGGGCTAATTTTCCATGGTTTTTCCAAAAACAAGATTCGTTATTTTAAAGATGATTCGCCCAAATTATTTTACCTTAAAAATCGTCAAAAGTTTATAAAAACTATATAAAATACTTAGAAACTTGAATATTTAAAAAAAAAAAATCGCCAAACATTTATAGTTGACATATGAAGGATTAGTAATATTCTCCAAGGTTTCTACATTTTAAAATAAATTTCTATCCTTAAAATCGTCCCTGTATCTAAATCACATTAATCCAATCATAAACCGCAAATCAAGACTAGATTTAACTACCATATCAATCCTTCAATTCATCATGTGCAATGGAATACCCTACTATACTTAATCAATATTCTACGCAATATTAAGTGCAATAAAGCAAGAGGATAATACATAAAGAAAGTACAAACCACAAGAGCATAAGTACAATTTTAGGAGTGAATAGAGATCTAATTCTAATCTTAATTAGTATCTTGTCAAGTTAGGCTCAATCAAGGTCAAGCATTAAATCAATATTCAAAACATCTTCAATAAATACAACCCCTATATAGCTCAACCATGTACCTTAATAACATGATATATCTTACTTAATAATACTTAAGTAATTCAAATACTAGATACACTTCCGATCATAAAATCCCATAAGAAGATTAAATGTCTTCCTTAAACACAACATAAAGATTTCAATACCCCTTTAAATTTTAAATACCTTTTTAACTATAAGAATTCAATCATAAATAGCAATAATCAACATTTAAGTTACACACATACCATTTAAAAGATCTATGAAAAGACCCAAATCTCATTAAGCATGGATATACCAATATATCAACAATCTCTTTACCAGTGGTTTCATTTCCAGATCGAGACCCAACTATAGTGGATCCAGTAGCATAGAAGATAGGAGCAAATCCTACAGAGGAAAGAGAATAAAAGGTAGAGGCAAAGGTAGGGGCAGACACATGGTTGAGTGGACCGCATTTTGAAAAACTCCTTCCCCCCGGAGAGTGCCCTACAAATCCTAATTTGCGCTATTTTGATTTATATAAATCTCTTATTTAGAAGGGACAAGAAAATATATATAAAGATTCAATGTTACTTTACTTATTCATTTATAAATTTTAAGAATTCAATTTTAAGAAAGAAGATCAATCTTCTTTAATCTTCTTTGAGCATACATACCAACTCAATTCTACCTTACTTTACATATCCATTAAACTATAAAACAAGGTCAACAACATATTAAACTATTTATAAGGAATCACACCATCCTTCATAGATATATATATGTAAAGACTATAAGAAGTTCACATCATAACAATAATATGTCAAGATTTCAAAACTACCTTACATATTTTTATATAAAGAAATATAAAATTTCAATTCCATATAAGTAATATATAAATGTTTCATGCTAAAAATTACATTTCCATGCATATTCTTATATAAAGAACTATAAAATTTCAATTTTATACAAATAATATATAAATGTTTCATGCTAAAAATTATATCTCCAATGCAAAGAAACTAAGGAAGATCAATCTTACTAAGCAATACAAAGAATTCCATGTTAATTTACATGTCCACGTAAGTAACTATAAGAAGATCAACACTCCAAGTTATGTTTGATTAGAGAAGTAAATTTTTAATATAACTAGCTAAGTTTTAAAGGTGGAAATATCTCACAAGAGGATACCCCTGGATCCGGCAATTAACCTTATGATATCTTGTATTAAATTTGAGGCAGCAAAATATTTAAACAACAAGAAGCATTTAACTGGTAGTTTTCAAACCCAACAATCACATAGCTTACAAGTGGATAGGAACATGCATCAAGTCGGGGATTAGGGCCAACACGACACACCCAGTGAACTCCAAGGCTCGACACACATGGTGATAAGGAAGGAACCCAAGGGATAGATTACCGAGCTTAGCACCAAGGAAGGTCAACAATCAATAGCCCAATCAAATGGTAAGATGCAATTCAAGCATGTAAAAGTAACTAAGCACTGAAGAAGATCAATAGGAGAAGGATGGTCTAGTTCAGACCGCACTCAAACAAAGTCGCGGAGTTTGAAGAAATTTATTTAATTTAGAATATCCAATCGAAATAATATGGAAAATAACCTCCGATACCAACAAAAATTCGATCACATATTTATAAAATTATTCAATCAAACCAACAGGTTCGTAACTAAAAGCATGGGAACAAAATTGGATCTCCACACGATTTAGGAATCCAAATTTCTTTTATTAAAACACAGATATTTTTGTATCCTTCATAAAATTTTAAGCCATAGCAATCAAGGACAGTAATTCGTCCCTCTTATCAAAGGAAATTGCCCAAGCTCAACACATAGAAAACATACTCCTCTGCGTACAATACAGTCTCCATTCCCAGCCTCAACCACATCTATATAAATAAATAAATTTCTGATAAGAAAATCAATGGCAGCGAGCAGATATTGTACTCTGCGTACACATATAACAACTAGCAACCATTATACATTTTGAGGAGTTTAGAAGACAACAATTACCAATTTACTTTCTAGATCTCACACAAACTAACAAGGAGCTTTTCAATTCAAACATAGAATTTACAATACAGTTTACGCGAGATTCTAAATCTATATTATACAATTAAATCTTAATACAATTACAATTCTCAAATAAGAATACCGTAACCGATGAAGATGAAACTTGGGCTCCTTCCTTCCTCCCGCTTGCTAACCACAAAGACTTCATCGGTACCTCTCAGTCAATGCTGGGGGTACTCTTCTTCCCCATCAACCTCTCGAGCCAAAAAGAGGGCAAGAACAAAATCAGAAATACTATAGCACCAAGTTTTCCTCGCAAGGGAGAGCTACCACTCTATCCTCAAACATGGTCTCCCAACGCTCACAAGTAAAACACAGTTCCCAAAATAATTTTGGCATCACAACTTTAACAATCACAAGTGATCCATTTTCCCATCTACATCATTGGATAATCACAATTTTTTTTTTTAATAAAGCAAAAAAAACATTAAAAAAATATATTCAAACTTGCACTCCTTCCTCCTTCCCTCCCGCTGTTAACCATGATTTCACCTGCATTCCAGCCAATTGTTAGGGGTACTCTTCTTCCCATTAGCCCCTCGAGCCAAAAAGAGGGCAAGAACAAAATCAGAAATACTATAGCACCAAGTTTTCCTCGCAAGGGAGCGCTACCACTCTATCCTCAAACATGGTCTCCAGCTCTCACAAGTAAAACACAGCTCCCAAAATGATTTTGGCATCACAACTTTAACAATCACAAGTGATCCATTTTCCCATCTACATCATTTTCTTTATAGAATCTTCCTCACTGACATACGTCCACAGGTCCACATGCACAATTAATTAACTTTTAATTAGATGAATTAGATTATTTACCCCTCACACTCTGTCACTATTTCAAGAACAATATACCAACCAAAGGAGAACTCAGAATCTCAAACAAGATCTCTAGCCCAAAACCTTCATGTTTGCAAAAAATGAAAATCAATTCCAAATCAAAAGTTGTACATGGTATAACATTTTTTCAAATGGGGTCAAATTATAACATTTTTCAAGCATGACCTAAATAAAAAAGTAACCCTAACTAAAGCAAAAAGTTTTTTCTAAACATGGCTTATTTCAACCTAATTGAAACAGTGGTTTCGGGATAATAGATCCCTATGCAAAAAAAGATACCCAAAATTGAATAAAATATGGTCAATTAAAAAATTTATTTACTAAACATTTTTTTCTTTCTTAAATTTACATTGAAAAAATAAATAAATAGAAAGACAAAATCTTCTAACTTTTTTATTTTTAATGAAGCAAAAAAAAAAAAACGCAAGATTAAAAAAAAATAATATATTCAAACCCAAATTATATAAAATAAAATAAAAATAAAAAACATTTAAAAAGGCTCAAAAAAAACTTAAAAAAAAAAAAAAAAAAAATCAAAACAATTATATATATATATATATATATAAGCAAAACAAAGCTAAAATACCTCTTTTAAAAAAAGAAAAAAAATTTGAAAATATAATTAAAAAAAATTTTAAAATTCAATTTTTTTTTTTAAACCCTAAACTAAAAACATTATATTAATTTTTTTTTTTTAAACCCTAAACTAAAACATTATATTAAAAAATTTAAAGAAAACAAAATTAAATTATAAAATTTAAAAAAAAAATTAAAAAAAATAAAAATATACTTTATATAAAAAATTATATATATATATATAATTTTATATTATTTATAAACTACATATTATATAGTTTATATTATATATAATTTCTAAGTATATATAATATATAAATTACATATATTATGAGTTCCCCTTACCCTCTCCATATTATATACTATCTATATCCAATTTATAATAGATCTTCTTAATATAATATAATATTATAGTTATAATATAATATTATAATTTATATTATAGTATAAACTATATAGTTTATACTATGGAAAATATATAATTTATATATAATATAAACTACATATTATATATATAAATATATAATCTATATATAATATAAACTACATATTATATATAGTATTATATTATATATAGTTTATATTATATTAAACTATATATAGTTTTTAATATGTTTTAAATTTTTTTATAAATCCATATATATTAAAGTTTTAATATATATTTTAAGTTAATTTTTTATTTAAATTTAAAAAAAAAAAAAAAAAAATTCAATTTTGTATAAAAATAATTTATTTTGATTTTCATATATATATATAGTTGTTTTTTAAATTTTAAAGTGTTTTGGTCATAAATTAATTTTTTCCTTTTAAAAAAAAAAAATTAGTTTTTATATATAATTTTTTTTTTTATTTTAAAACGAGGTAAAAATGTGTGTGACCCTTGAAAATGAGAACTCCTACTGGTTAAGTTGGTAATATTTTTCAAGTTACAAGTAATTACAAATTTTATTTTAATTAAAAAGGTCAATTTCCCTCACATCCTCCCATGTGTTCCTATATTTTCTCTTAGTTGTCCCTTTATTCCACAAATTCTCATTTAATAATTCACTCCTTACTAAATCCGAGTTAGAGTTAAAATAAGAGTAGTCTTCTTCTAGTTAAACTAGTGGTAGGTTGACTCAAGATTATTTTCCAAGTGTACTCATATTCTCTCATAATATTAATTCTTCTAATTTAAAAATCCAAATTATTTATTTCATGCACACATGTGCAATTTATGCATTCTTTAGATTTATTCACATTTTTCCTTGATTTGATTTATCTTTATTCTTTAAATTTATTTAATATTTAATTTAGTCCCCTAAGTAACTTAGACTTAGGCTTAGTCTTTGACCCTTTTATTGGGATTTATAATTAACATATTCACTCTTTAGTTAATTATTTTAATTTGACAAGGTCTACTCAATTCACTGTTTTCTAGGCCACCTAGATTTATTGTCTCAAGTTTTAATTACGCGACGTGCCCTTCAAGACGCACCTCCATTCTCCAAGGGTGCCACTGATGAGGAGCATAGCTCCAACTTATCTACGCGTCAGTAGACAATGCATTAGCACACAAGGAGGAACAAGTTCCAAGGGAAGAGAGGCACCAACCCTCTCATTTTGAACCCAAATCAAATTTTTTAATGTAATTTAATGTAATTTAATTCTGAAAGCTCTTCGGAAGCCAAGTCAGTGCCTTTGTATAGGTCAGGTGTAGAGTTTCCTTTAATAGGATCAAGTTGTACAGATCCTGAGCATTTCCTTTGCTCTGGAAATTTAAATGGTTATTCATTGTAATAAGCTTAGTAGTAGGTTGCATTTAATTGTGAAATGATAACACTAAGGTAGCTTGGAGGGAAAGTTTAATCGGCTCCCTCATGTATAAAAGAATGTAATGAAAGCCGAGTAGGGGCTAATGAAAATGGTGGAACATCTTTGTAAGCCAAGGAGAGTAGAGGAAAAAGAGTTGAGACTTAGTTGCAGTCCAGTCTTGTATACAGTGTAATTGACATTCAGATATTAATACAAAAACAATATTTCCTACATATGAGTTCTGTGTGTTTATTTGTTTGATGGGTGTTTGTTTCTGGATGTTTTACTGTGTTTTTATGTGAATCTTATATGTTTCAATTCACAACATTAAGAAAAAATCTTTGTATATATTTTTATGAGTGTTCTAGGCTCTTAGGCTTGTGTAAGGAGTGCACACAAGAGTAATTGAATTACTATGTGAAGCCAGTGAAAGGAGTGCACTTGAACTCTATTTAGAGTTTAGAGAAGAGAGTGCTAGGTGGACACACCAGAACAAATTCACAAAGCTCATAAGGAGTAGTGAAAGTAATGCACAGTCAGATTTGTTGAACACTCTAAGAGCGAGTGAAATGAGTGTGCCTACACTCATAGTAGCGTAAAAGCTCAGAAGGGAAAGTTGTCTCAGGGAGACACACTAGAGTTACTGAATAGTCTGAGGAGGCTCTACAAGGAGTGCATTGAGCATGCGCAAGGAGTGCACGAGAACTCTGTTTTGAGTTCTGTGAGAAGTTAAGACTCGAAGGAGAGTCGAGTGAAATTTTGCACACAGAGCGCAAGGAGTGCGCCCGAAAACAGTCTAAGTCCTAGACTGTAATGAAGGCGCAAGCGTGCACCAATACTTCATCTGAAGTATTGAGAAATCTCAGGAGGAAGAGCGCAAGGTACTAGAAGGGCACAAGAAACTGGTAAAGAATCAAAGGGTCGAGACCCTTTGAATTTTAAATCATTTCAAGCTCAAGAGAGATAGTGCAGTCGTGCACAAATCTTCTGCAAGGATTGCAGAAGGACAAGTATAGTCTAACTTTATGACTGCAGGAGAAATGCAAGGTGTGCACAGGTGAACTTGTTTCAAGTTTAAGCTCAGGAGGTGCAGTGCAAGACGAGGTCCAAATAGTTGGTCTTACAGAGTGAGGAGAAAAGATCGAGCCTTTGAAATCTCTAGTAATTTCCTTCGTCGGAAGAGAAGAGTGTAGCCACAACAAAGGAGGAGACACAACTGCCATCGAATCAGTGGTTAGAATAAATATGGACCATTAGATCAGAGTCCATGTAGAAGGAGGAGTGCACAAGAAGAGAACATATCTCAGTCGTTAGATCTGGGCACGAGAGACATCAACCATCAGATCTGGGTGAGTTTCCCTAGGTTTAACCTTGATAATTTTTCATACTCTGAAAGTTCATAGTTTTTCCATACAGTGCCACAGAGGATACGAGGTTCCTGAAGTCACGAGGACCCAAAGAAAATCTGGACCACCATCAACCGGGACGCGTTTCAGTGGATCATGTAGTCCAGGAGACCGCCAGTCTAGAGGATTCCTGAAGTGGGTTAGGTGTAGAGTACTCTTGAAGATCCGAAGAGCTGAAGTACATCTCAGTTGTCCATTTGAGGGGGGACAGGTGTCATCAGATCCTAGAGTCCAAAAGGTCAGCACTTCAAGAGGAAGTTAGTATTGTGGAAAGATTTCTCAAGGCTCCTGGAGTTTCGAACAATAGAGCTCATCTCCACCGTCGATCTCGGTGGACAGGTGTCAACAGATCTGGCAATCCAGAAGGAGGAGGTGACATAGTGTAGAAGTGGAGATATTCTAAAGCTTCGAAGAGAGAAGAAGATCTGGACTGTTGATTTGAGGGACGTGTGGCAGTCGATCCCAATATCTGGAGATTTAATACTCCAGAGGATTTTGCAAAGTGGAACATTTGGGTGAGGGGTTGCCAAAGACACGGAGTAGATCCTCACCATTGATCGGGAGGAGACACATGGCATTAAATATAGAGTCTAGAGGTCTAGAACTCTAGGGGAATTAGACTGAGGTGAGTCAAGAACTCCCGAAGAGTCGAGAACCAGAGTAAATATCGACCGTTGATCGAGAGAGATACGTGGCAGCAGATCGTGACGTTCGAAGACTAGCTACTCTGGGGGAAATCAAGGTGTAGTGTGTGAGAAACCCCGAAGCCCAGATCCANGTCTTCTTCTAGTTAAACTAGTGGTAGGTTGACTCAAGATTATTTTCCAAGTGTACTCATATTCTCTCATAATATTAATTCTTCTAATTTAAAAATCCAAATTATTTATTTCATGCACACATGTGCAATTTATGCATTCTTTAAATTTATTCACATTTTTCCTTGATTTGATTTATCTTTATTCTTTAAATTTATTTAATATTTAATTTAGTCCCCTAAGTAGCTTAGACTTAGGCTTAGTCTTAGAATTAGTCTTTGACCCTTTTATTGGGATTTATAATTAACAAATTCACTCTTTAGTTAATTATTTTAATTTGACAAGGTCTAATCAATTCACTGTTTTCTAGGCCACCTAGATTTATTGTCTCAAGTTTTAATTACGCGACGTGCCCTTCAAGACGCACCTCCATTCTCCAAGGGTGCCACTGATGAGGAGCATAGCTCCAACTTATCTACGCGTCAACAGACAATGCATTAGCACGCAAGGAGGAACAAGTTCCAAGGGAAGAGAGGCACCAACCCTCTCATTTTGAACCCGAATCAAAATTTTTAATGTAATTTAATGTAATTAAATTCTGAAAGCTCTTTGAAAGCTGAGTCAGTGCCTTTGTACAGGTCAGGTGTAGAGTTTCCTTTAATAGGCTCAAGTTGTACATATCCTGAGCATTGCCTTTGCTCTGGAAATTTAAATGGTTATTCATTGTAATAAGCTTAGTAGTAGGTTGCATTTAATTATGAAATGATAGCACTAAGGTAGCTTGGAGGGAAATCTTAATGAGCTCCCTCATGTATAAAAGAATGTAATGAAAGCCGAGTAGGGGCTACTGAAAATGGTGGAACATCTTTGTAAGCCAAGGAGAGGAGAGGAAAAAGAGTTGAGACTTAGTTGCAATCCAGTCTTGTATACAGTGTAATTGACATTCAGATATTAATACAAAAACAATTTTTCCTGCATATGAGTTCTGTGTATTTATTTGTTTGATGGGTGTTTGTTTCTGGACGTTTTGCTGTGTTTTTATGTGAATCTTATATGTTTCAATTCACAACATTAAGAAAAATTCTCTGTCTATATTTTTCTGAGTGTTCTAGGCTCTTAGGCTTGTGCAAGGAGTGCACACAAGAGTAATTGAAATACTTTGTGAAGCCAGTGAAAGGAGTGCACTTGAAATCTGTTTAGAGTTTAGAGAAGAGAGTGTCAGGTGGGCTAACCAGAACAAATTCACAAAGCTCATAAGGAGTAGTGAAAGTAATGCACAGTCAGATTTGTTGAACACTCTAAGAGCGAGTGAAAGGAGTGTGCCTACACTCATAGTAGCGTAAAAGCTTAGAAGGGAAAGTTGTCCCAGGGAGACACACCAGAGTTACTGAATAGTCTGAGGAGGCTCTACAAGGAGTCCATTGAGCAGGCGCAAGGAGTGCGCGAGAACTCTATTTTGAGTTCTGTGAGAAGTTAAGACTCGAAGGAGAGTCGAGTGAAATTTTGCACAGAGAGCGCAAGGAGTGCGCCAGAAAACAGTCTAAGTCCTAGACTATAATGAAGGCGCAAGCGTGCACCAATACTTCATCCGAAGTATTGAGAAATCTCAGGAGGAAGAGCGCAAGGTACTAGAAGGGCACAAGAAACTGGTAAAGAATCAAAGGGTCAAGACCCTTTGAATTTTAAATCATTTCAAGCTTAAGAGAGATAATGCAGTTGTGCACAAAGCTTCTGCAAGGATTGCAGAAGGACAAGTATAGTCTAACTTTATGACTGCGGGAGAAGCTCAAGGTGTGCGCAGGTGAACTTGTTTCAAGTTTAAGCTCAGGAGGTGCAGCGCAAGACAAGGTCCAAATAGTTGGTCTTACAGAGGGAGGAGAAAAGACCGAGCCTTTGAAATCTCTAGTAATTTCCTTCGTCACAAGAGAAGAGTGTAGCCACAACAGAGGAGGAGCCACAGTTACCATCGGATCAATAGTCAGAATAAATATGGATCGTTAGATCAGAGTCCATGCAGAAGGAGGAGCACACAAGAAGAGAACATATCTCAGTCGTTAGATATGGGCATGAGTGACATCAACCATCGGATCTGGGTGAGTTTCCCTAGGTTTAACCTTGATCATTTTTCATACTCCGAAAGTCCAGATTTTTTCCATACAGTTCCACAGAGGATACGAGGTTCCTGAAGTCACGAGGACCCAAAGAAAATCTAGACCGCCATCAACCGGGACGCGTTTTAGTGGATCATGCAGTCCAGGAGACCGCCAGTCTAGAGGATTCATGAAGTGGGTTGGGTGTAGAGGACTCTCGAAGATGCGAAGAGTTGAAGTACATCTCAGTTGTCCATTTGAGGGGGACAGGTGTCATAAGATCCTAGAGACCAAAAGGTCAGCACTTCGAGAGGAAGTTAGTATTGTGGCAAGATTTCTCAAGGCTCCCAGAGTTTCGAACAATAGAGCTCATATCCACCGTTGATCTCGGTGGACAGGTGTCAACAGATCTGACACTCCAGAAGGAGGAGGTTACATAGTGTAGAAGTGGAGATATTCTGAAGCTTCGAAGAGCGAAGAAGATCTGGACTGTTGATTTGAGGGACGTGTGGCAGTCGATCCCAATATTTGGAGGCTTAATACTCCAAAGGGTTTTGCAAAGTGGAACATTTGGGCGAGGGGTTGCCGAAGACACAGAGTAGATCCTCACCATTGATTGGGAGGAGACACGTGGCATTAAATATAGAGTCTGGAGGTCTAGCACTCCAGGGGAATTAGACTGAGGTGAGTCAAGAACTCCCAAAGAGTCGAGAACCAGAGTAAATATCGACCGTTGATCAAGAGAGATACGTGGCAGCAGATTGTGACGTTTGAAGACTAGCTACTCCGGGGGAAATCAAGGTGTAGTGTGTGAGAAACCCCGAAGCCCAGATCCATGAAGTGGAGTATCAACCATTGATCCGTGGAGGAAGGATAGTCATTTGATCCATTGGTTCGGAGTTCAACACTTCATGAGAATAGCAGGTTGGAGCAGGGAGAACGGTTGAATCCCAAACTCCAAAAATTGTTTGTGAGTCGTTGATCTAGACGAAGGATTGGGACTGTCGATCCCTTCCTTTTGTTCATAAGATCATGTATTCGAAGGATTGGAGGTCTAGGGGTGTTAAATCTCCCGGATCTCTGGAGTGCCCGAAGTGGCGCCCTTTGGGTTAGCACTTGGTCGTGGCCCTTGGTCATATGAGGTTTTGGTCAGAATGAGAGGGCTAGGGCCCAAAAGTTTTTTTTTAAATTCAAAGGGGAGGTTGGCCCATGGTTTTTAGTTCGAAGTCACTTGTGGGATTTCGTTGGTACTTTAGAGTCTCAAAATAATGCACTGTTCTTGGCGCCTGGTTGCAGCCCATGGTCATATGTGATTCTACCAATGACAAAGGGGGGGGTAGTGCCCATAATTTTATTTTTAATGGTATTTGAAAGGGGGCTTAGGAAAATAGGCCGAGGGTTTTATATTTGTACCTTCACATGGAATAAAAGGACCTGTGTTTGATAATGGGGTCTCAACATGACCATAAGAACCGATTCGGCTCTCGATTGCGAACGATCCTAGACCAGGAGGTCGAGTGGACCCCAAGTGAGTGAGGGGGGTCTACATCAAATGGTATCAGAGATAGAATTTAGCTCAGGAAGAAGATGAAGAAGGAAAAGAACTGATGTTCTGTAAGGATTGTTTGTAATTGTGCAACAATTCGTAGACAACCATGAGGGCTACAGGAGAAAGATGGCAGCGCTCTAAGTTGAAAAGCAGGAAAAGAAGACAACTAGTTGGGATAATCTAGAAGAACCAGTCGCATTCTTAGAGGTGGGAGGAAAATGGCTAATAAAGGCCAGATGTGAGGTAGGAGAGAAGACCGCCAATAGCTAAAAAAGAGCAGAGAGATAAAGAAAAGAGCACAGAGATAAAGAGCTCGAGGAGATTAGAGAAAAGCTCGATAGGTTGATTTTGAAGATGCAACATGAGGCACATGCATGCTGGAGGTATGAGTGCCCCATGAAGCAAAGGGCTAAGTGGCCTATCCAATAGTCGATTTCCAGGAGGCAACAATAGGTATTGAGGAGGTGGTTGAGGCATGATGAAAAACTCAGTGCCACAGAGGAGGAAATGGTTTTTGTTTGCAAGCCAGAAGTTGGAGAAATCCTCAGTGAGGAGGAGGAAGAGAGATCAGTTGAAGATATCATAAACTACCAGGTGGGTAGAGGTGATAATGCATATTTCCAGGAGGGAAATGGAGAGAGAATGGTTGAGGATATCGTATATTTCTAGGAGGGAAGAAAATAAAATTCCAATTGCCAGGTGGGAAAATAAGAAGTGAGATTGTCTGAGAGTCTCAAGAACTTAGAGAGGAGTTCAGATCATTAAGGAGTGTTGATAGAGGAAGATCAGAAATGCATTCTAATCATTGGAGGAATTAACATATTTCTACCAAGCAACCGAGTAGCGGCCAATGCACATATTGAAGGTGCAGAAGGAGAAAGACAGCCAACAGATACTGTCAAGGAGGAGAAGGAGAAAAAATTGACATTTGTTAAGGAGATGAGAGAAGAAGAGGAGCATTCATATTGTGTGCTCACTTAGTGGGAGAAAGAACTGAAGTTGCTGGAGGATTGGTTGAGCAATCCAGGAAAAGAAGTAGACTACTAGAAGGATACAGTCATGTGGAATGAAGAGGAATTCCTGCCTAAGGAGAAGTTGGATGAAGCTGGACTTGTACCAGCACAAGGAGAGGAACTGGCAGAAGAAAATATGTCAGAATAGATGGTTGAGAAACATCTTAGTAGCATGACTACAGAATTGGAGTCTACAATGGAGTGGCAAGTCAGTGCCATAGGAGGTGAAGTCAGCATGGGGGATCAAGAAGATCTTCCCATTGATCTGTATGAAGAAGAAATGCAGCATGGCAGACTGCAAATAAGAAGCTAGCTAGTAGACCAGCTGGATAGAGAGATTGAAGAAATAATAAGGTTGATGTTGAAGTCAATAGAGGAGGTAATCAACAACAGAGAGAGGTTGATCAGGGGAGAACCTGCAACAGCAAGACAATAGCAGAAGAAACAACAGAAAGGCAGAAGAGCAGATGGATACCTCCACATTCAAATTTGGGACCCTGGAGGATCTCAACAACAACAACGAGGGAGCCATGAGAATGATATCATGATTTTGTTAGTGCTGGAGTATGATGCAGGAGCATCGCTCCAACTCATCTACGCATCTGCATACATCGCATCAACGCACAAGGAGGAATGAGTTCCAAGGGAAGAGAGGCACCAAACCTACATGGAAACAGATCCCGAAGTCCGGAGACTAGGTACTCCGAGGGAAATCAAGGTGTAGTGTGTGATAAAACCCGAAGCCCAAAGACGTGAAGTGGAGTATCAACCATTGATTCGTGGAGGAAGGATATTCGTCCGATCCACTGGTTCAGAGTTTGGCACTTCATGAGAATAGCGGGTTGGAGCAGGGAGAACGATAGAAGCCTGAACTCTCGAAGTCATCTGCAAGTCGTCGATCTGGACGGAGGATTGGAACCGTCGATCCCTTCCTTTTGTTCGTAGGATCACATATTTGAAGGATTGGATGTCTAGGTGTTTTAAATCTCTCGTATCCCATATCTCTGGATTTCCCAAAGTGGCACCCTTTGGGTTAGCGCCTGGTCATGGCCCTTGGTCATATGAGGTTTTGGCTGGAATGAGAGGGCTAGGGCCCGTAAGTGTTTTTTTTAATTGAAATGGGAGGTTGGACCATGGTTTTTAGCCCGGAGTCACTTGTGGGATTTTAGTTAGTACCTTAGAGTCTCGAAATAACGCATTTTTCTTGGTGCCTAGTTGCATCCCATGGTCATATGTGATTATGCCAGTGACAAACGGGGGATAGTGCCTGAAATTTGATTATGAAAGGGGGCTTAGAAAAAGAGCCCGTGGGTTTTATATTTGGAGTTGGACATGGAATAAAATGACCTTTGTTTGATAATGGGGGCTCAATAGGGCCTGAAGAGCCAATTCGGCTCCCAATTGTGAACGATCCTAGACCGGGAGGTTGAGTAGACTCAAGGTGAGGGAGGGGGTCTACATCAACCACTTTACTTTGATTGGATTTGGTATTTTGTCCAACCCTTGGAGTCGACACTCCACTCGGGCGACCTTGTGAGAGACTACGGGATTCTAAGGAATAAGGACTCTGCCTATGGCATGCCCCTTAGAATTATTCGTGAGCGACTATCTCAGTCCACCGTCACGACATTGTGGACCTCTAGAACTATTTAATCGTTAACCTACAATTCAATCCACGACGGGAGTGCTACTAGGTTGTGACAGGGACACTACCACACCTCTCGTTCAATATTTGGTTTATGTGCAGGGCCCCTTTACTCCTTATGTGAGTCTGATTACCAAGCATTGTTAGCCTGCATCCATTGACAAAACACTATCATTCATCCATATACATAATCATACTAAATAAATCATAAGTCACATATGCGTAAAAAGAATACTCAAACCAAACACAATCCACTCCCTGAGTCAATCAAAAGTCCAAGGTAGTTCGTTGATGCCATCGACATCCACCATCTGTCA
>SNQJ01S0024361.1:68365-95745 GCA_010110895.2 Picea sitchensis
CAAAATCTCTCATCAATTTCATCATCCAAATATGATTTGTAACTCTGTAATAAACCTGGTGTATATGATCACATACCCGCAAACCTTCCTTAACTTTAACAACAAGATACTATCATTTTCATCAAACTTTACTTTAGTCTTACATGACTAATTTTGGATTAGTCAACAACCCTAACTTGAAATAATCATAACTATGTACATGTAATAAATAAGTATATGAAAATAGTACACAATGTTCTTCATTGTATTTTATGCAATTCCTCTAGGTTTAACTACTTGGAACCTCTCAGAAAAGGAGTTATAGAAAATATGGCATACATTGTTGAAGTTTGGCTTATTCTAGAGAGCGAACTTGTAGAGTGTGCCCCACACAGAATATTTTTTGTATGGATATGAAAATGGTACAAAGAATACTAAAGATTATACTCTAACCAATACATTTGGTATTACTAAATTTGGATCTGTTATTAAGAAGTTATGGCATTTTTACCTGAAACACCAGTTTTAGACTAGTTTCAGGACTAGCCACAAACCCTATTTTCCATGGAGTGTAACTCCAAAAATACAACGACCCACCAGCGGAAATTTTTATCACAGCTACTTGGATATGTTTCCTCAACGGACTTCCAATTTCGTGGTCTGAATCATTATAGAAAAAATTTTATTGCGAAAATGGTGAGAGGGCCTGTAAATAACATACCTTAGAAAACATCATCAAAATAATTTATCCTCCCTTGAATTTCGACCTTCTTTACTTCACATTCCCTCTGAAATTTGGCTTAGATATCCTTTGGTTACCTCATTCACTTGTAGATATTCAATATTCTCAAGTGTGATTAAAATGAGAGAGCCTTGCCTCTTATTTATACTTTCATGTAGCTTCCTCAAGGGGTTACCTTTTAACCATCGTAACCCACTTTCCTTATTTTAGGGTTAACCCACTTCTAAACACTTGTCCACTTAGTAATTTATCCATTAAATTTATTATTTAAATAATTTATTATGTATCCACTTTGGCTTATAGTACACTCATCACTTCACTTTATTATATACCTTCTAAAATCTCTTAAACCACTTTCCTTATTTTAGGGCTAACCCACTTCTAACCACTTGTCCACTTAGTAATTTCTCCATTAAATTTATTATTTAAAAAAATTATTTGTATCCTCTTTGAATTATAGTACACTCATCACTTCACTTTATTATTTAAATAATTTCTTCTTTGCACCCACTTTGACTACTTTGACCTTTCGAGGTTTCTAGATGACTCATGACGGTTCTCCAACTTCACATGGCCATAACTCTCTAACCGTGAGGAGTTATGTGACATTCCACATACCATCGGAAATGGAATGACATGTACTATCCATAAATAATAGTATTACCTTCAAATATATTAAAATACATACCATTATACATCAAACAAACTTGGGTCCATTACCCAAACCTTTGTGCTACCGGAATTCGCTACCAGACTTTCTTCAAGGGTTGACATCAATGACAACCAACCCAAATAATGAAAAATATCCCCCTTTGGCATTGATGGAAACACTCTGATGCAAAATTGAAGTCATATCACTCATGTTCCCCTTGTTACCATCGCTCCCTGTTGGCACAGGGGCAGACCCAAGGTTCAACGCTTCAACAACGCACCAACAAAACCCTAACTATCGGCCCTTTCGGAAACACCTGCGAAGCAGATGAAGTCTCACCCGAGGTAGAGGCAGGGGGGTTGCAGGACTCAGGTGTATACCATCGATATGGGACAAAAATATGTGATTACAACACTTCACAGAGAACTTATCCAATAGCATGCATTATTTCTTGAACTTTATCCACATCGCGGGTTAAACCCTTATTACAGATTAGCGCAGTAGTAATCAAGATTAAGCACATCCAATCATTTAGCACATAGCATCAACTCATATCTAGAATTCATTCACATCATTAAGAAGTAAGAAACAAAATCAGATGCATTTATATTTTATAATAACAACACTAAGCAAATAATCATATAAACAACATCGACAACATCGCAGAAAGCACATCAACACAGGATATACGTGGTTCACCCCAATGTGGGGTTACGTCCACCAACTTCTTATTCTTTATTAGTATTCAAGCTTCTTACATTCCTCTGCTCCTATGCACAAAGCCACCAAGCCAACTCTGCAAAGGACAGGTGATCTACGCACAGCATGCCAGATCCACCTTCCCCAAAATGAGGTCAAGGCACAGAGCCAACTCCTCAATAACACAAAGCCTTACGTACAATGTCTGTGCACAAAGCAACTTACATTCTCTTTTACTAGGCCAAATACAAGTATTTGCACATAGTTAACCCTTACAACTTCTTGCACTAAGATGATCACTAGTAACTCATTCTTACATCGATTAGATATCTATGTATACATTACAAAAAGGACCTAAACATGGGTAAACCCATGGGCCGACATCCCATACCCATTACATAAACTCTAAAATGCCCAAAAATCCTACAAAACAAGTGAGATCCCGTGATCTCAACTCTGCCTGGGTGCTCCATCTTCGACCAACCTGTCGAAGTCCCAAAAGTGGTCAAACACGACCAATGTTCTCTCAAAACTTGGTCGAGGCCAACAAGCCCCCAATACTCACCTATGACTCATCCCAAGTCACTCGGATCTGGGTAAAATTTCTTCGAAGGACTCGAGCTTAGCTCAAGCTTCCTCGACTTTCTGATTCGCCAGAGCCTCCTGCTCGACAAACTCCTAAATTACTTGCTCGGTGAAAGGCCCTTCTAGGCATTGTTCCAATGTCATAACTACTTGTTCTAGTTGTGAGCCTTGTCATTTGATTTCTTCAAAAATCATGTAGGCTTTGTCCTACACCAGCTGGAGTCTCTGTGTAACCTCCATAACTCTGCTCTATATGGCAGTGACCTATTTTTGGACTGCGCGCTATTCTTGTGATATTTTCATATTCTCGATGACAGTAAGAAGCTTCATCTGTGCTTGCATAGTGGATGATTGTTGCTTCTCCTCTTGGAGTTGTGATTCCAATTTCCTTAGCTCTAGATCTTCTGCAAGGAGCTCATAGGTCTACGCACTTTGATCACTTAATTGTTTACACTCTGAGGCCAATTCCCTGATTCTTTCTACTGCATTCCTGGTAGCTTCTTCCCTTTGATCGTGCACTTCTTGTGGAGTGCTCGACACTGCTTGGATTTCTAGTTGCATTACCCTTGCTTGAAGTTGTTGAATGGCTTCAGTGAGCTTCTCCACTTGCATATTAGTGGATTCTGGTTCCTCTTGTTCAAGGCCCAATATAGAGAAAAGTGTTCTGGTCACTGCCTCTTTGACCACAGTCTTCTCTACAAGCAGTTGGTCTTTTTCTTTCTGCATCTTCTCTTTGTCCTCTTCGAACTTCGCCCTAATGTCATCTTTCTCTTTCTGCGCAAATCAAAGTTTCTCTAAGGCCTCATCCTTTTCTTGCTTCAAGGCCTCTGTGGCCTGGTCCTTTTATTCTTAGACTCGATGAAGTCGAGCCTTGGTTGCATCTACTAGCCTTCGTAGCTGGGTGGTCTCATCCCCTAATTATGCAATTTCCGATGACGACAGAGAAGTAGAAACTACATGGCTTGAGTATATGGATGACTGTATGTCTCTGAGCTCCTTCTCTATTATTTCATACAGTGTTTCTTGCTTCACTTCATGTCTCTACGGGATATCCTCTGAAGCGTCTTCTACTATTGTGATGATGAGATCTACATCATCCACTGTGAGCACGTTCTTCAACTAAGGCTTATTGGCTCGGGTATTCTTCCGTGTTGAGCGTCTCTACAGAGAAGCCTTCCTTTTCTTTAATGTCTCGACCTCTGTAAGGGGATCCTTTGGCAGTTTTACTTCACCTTTTTCTTGCTTGTCTCCTTCTTCCCCCCCTTCCTCTTGGTTCACTTCATATCCTCCTCCTCTTGTAGGTGAATCAAGCGCAGTTTCCTCTGATGCGTTGTCCTTCTCATCACTTTATATGTTCTGTACTTCCTCCTTTTTATTCTTTTTCTTTGTGTTGCTCTGTCCATCATACTCAGTCTAGGTGACTAAGGGACTTCCGATGATGTCGAGGTTGGAGAGTTTGACATATTCCACTGGTACAAGGAATTATGTTGGCCATTCCTTAGTGATCTCTTCAATGTCTTCCTTGATCAACTTATAGTAAGACTGCAACTCCTCCTTACTTTCATCCCTGCACGTAGTGATGTATATGAAGTGTCGGTATGCGCGAAACTTCTCTAGCGGCCTCTATTGATGCAAGGTATTCAGGGTCATTCAGGGGAATGATTCAATGGCGTGCGTCAATTGTAGGTAATAGGCATGGAACACCATGTTCGATTGCCACTTCTTCACCATATCGCTCATGTACCATAAGGTGGAGAAACTTGCGGCCAACGACTCTGATGGCTCGACTCCAGGAAATGTCGCTCCCTCTGGTATCTTCCAAGTGACAAATGTGATTAAAATCATTAGCCAACTGAAATGAAACCCGTATCCTTGGTCCTACACTTCGCGACAGTCCTTCTCCAACTCGTTGACGAGTTAACTTGCCCAGTTCATCACCATTCCTTCAACACACTTCCCTGCGAGGTCCACTACGAACCCTGTGACTTGTCTCGACCTGTTATTTCTTACGAGCTTGCCTATTATAATCTGGAAAGCTATCAGAATTTCACCATCCTGGATGGAGGCTACCTTGTAGCCTCACTTTCCCTTCTCTACATTGCCATAGTCTTCTTTTATATGATGGGGCAAGGCATGATCTGCAACCTTCCTTGGGTAGAACTGTTGAGGTTCTGGTCCTTGCATGCTTAGTCTTGTGACGAGGTGGATCAGTGTCGGATCCACAGTGACATGCATGTCAAGCCACAAATACCCTCCATGCTAGCATGACAGGAGGATTTTAACGCAAGCATTAACCTCCTAATGTCGGCCAAAGTGGGGGATCTTCCTTACATTCAGGATCGAGGAGTGCATGAGATCCTTAATCCACGGCTGGGAGACTATCTTGGGATTCTTCCTAGTCGTATTCATCAGGTACTTGTGTGGTGCAAGCATCGCATAATTCTTCTGGTCTCTGAGGTTGAAGTCACTAATCTTGAGAGATGGGATCAGTCCCAACTAGGGTCCAACTGCGCGTATCCCCTTCGGGAGGTATGCAGTGATCAACATGTATTTGAAATCATGTGGGACACTTTCGTGGTTAACTGCACCAATGAAAGGCAGGATGTAGTCTGACAATACCAACGAGATCTTCTTTGCGTTAGCCAGATGATCGCAGTGTTTTCTTCATTTCTTAGTAGCATGAACAAAACATCATCCAGTCAATGGGGATGCTTTCAATCCACTAGTTGACGATGCCTGTATTCCTACAGACATGAATTTCTCAGTCATGAGGTCTACAAGAATGTCCTCCACAGACTTCTCTACTGTGCTACGCTCACCCGACATTCACACTTGTAATAAAATAAATCGGGTGAGCGAATGGACAGACAAGGTAATCAAACAGACGACGAGGTCAAGACAACACAGCGTGTTATGCAATCACTTTTCTATTAGCTCAGATATCTCAGTTTGAAAAAATTGGTCCCGGTGCAACGTCCGACGAGTTAAATAGGCAAGTGTCATAACGAATCCCTTCAACATGTAATAATACATCCATCAATGTGCATCCATCTGTTATGGCGCGGTCTCAAAGGTCTAACGACGATATTTCCGTCGATAACTGTGTTTCTAGCCATTCTGGAGCGTCGTTCTAATGGTCGAGGTGCCTCCAATGGCCATATTGCTTTGCCATGGTGAAGTACCATTCTGCGTTGTTTTTTTATTCCGACGAGGTTCAACTTCTACAGATTTGTCTCCTGCGAAGTCTTCTCTGGAAATTCTCGCAGTTTTTCTAACTTTGCTTTCTTCTTATTGAGATTTCTTGCCTTCTTTCCTGTGATCTGAGTCTCCGGGTTCCTCTTTCCATTCTTATTCTTACTTTCTCTTGTCCTAGTAGCGTCGCATTGTTTATGTTCTTCCAAAGAGTGTAAATATATTACCTCTTCTCTTACTATTTCTAGGGTGGATGCACTTCTTTCCTTCATGGATAGGTTCTTTAAGCCTTCTTGTGTTCTTTCAACTTCAACAACTACTTCTCTTTCCCTCTATTGCTTCAACTTATCCTCTTGTTCTTGTATTAGTTGCTCTATTTTTCTAGCCATGAAGTCCCTTAATTCTTTCTTTTTTTGTTATGTAGCCTCTTCCTCTGCTTTCCTTCTGATATGATCCTTTTCAATCTAGGCCTTTCCTAACAAAAGCGAAAAAATGGTCACTTCTCTCAGCGAACTTAATGACTTCAAATTCTTCCTCAGTCGATGTTTCATGGGAAATCATAGGTACATTAGTAACTCTTCCACATAGGGTTATCATCTTTCCTTTAAACAAGCCTATCCTTCCCAATGAAGGTACCATGGAAGGCTTTCCCAAAATTTCCCAAGTGATTTCTGGCATAATATTCACATGTGTTTCTTCATCCAATACATAGTCTATGTCGAAGTCTCCTATTCTTGTTTCCATGCACTGCTTTTCTTTCAAGATCTCTGATAAACTGAAGTTTTTGTGATCATTTAGTGTTTCTTTCAACTGTAATAACATAGTCTATGATTCTTTCTGGTTCTCTAACATATCCTTAGCCTCTTGTCCTTCTTTATAGTTTTCTTGTCTCATGTTCATCTTTTCAACTTTAGCAATCATCCTTGGGAAATCCTCAACCTCATGACCAATAGATTTACAACAAAGACAAATAGGACCTATACCAGTGTATTCCTTATCAATATGCCCCGATCTTATGCAATTATAACACAGTGTCAATCCTCTCTTTATTTTAAACGATCCCCAACCTTTCTTGTACTACGCACTGGGTTCATATTGATGGACCTGCAATCTGCAAAAATTCTTTCTAGGTTCCTGCATCCACTTGTTAGTCCAAAAATTCTTTCGATGCATAGGAATAAAATATCTTTTACTATTTCTATCAGATCTGTTCAGATCGACTCTTTCTTCTAACTGTGCCCTAGTTTTCAGACTAGGATAAAACTATCAAACATACTAGATTCATACTTTCGAAGAAAAAAATTCCACTTGTCTTACCTTTATCAAAGTACAAATCTTTAAGATCTTACCTCTTTTCTTCAGATCTGGTTCCTTTCTTAGCACAGAGCTTCGCAAGTCAAGTAGAATACTGCACACTGAGCTTTCTCCTTTCTTCAGTTCTCAACAATCACAGTTCTAGGTCCCGACAACGGAACCATTTTTTGGCACAGGGGCAGACCCAGAGTTCAACGCTTCAACAATGCACCAACAAAACACTAACTACCGACCCTTTTGGAAACACCTGAGAAGCATATGATGTCTCACCCGAGGTAGAGGAAGGGGGGGTTGCAGGAATCAGGTGTCTACAACCGATTTGGGACATAGATCTATGATTACAACACTTTACATAACACTTATCCAATAACATGCATTAGTTTTTGAACTTTATCCACATCGTGGGTTAAACCCTTATTACATATTAGCATAGTAGTAATCAAGATTAAGCACATCCAATCATTTATAACATAGCATCATCTTAGACCTAGCATTCATTCACATCATTAAACACTAAGCAACAACATCATATGCATTTATATGTTATAAGAACAACACTAAGAAAATAATCATATAAAAAAAATTGACAACATCACAGAAAGAACATCAACATAGGATATATGTGGTTCACACCAGTGTGGTTCTATGTCCACCAAATTATTCTTCTTCTTTATTATTATTCAATCTTCTTACATTCCTCTGCTCCTGTGCACAAAGCCACAAAGCCAAATCCGAAAAGGATAGGTGATTTGCGCACAGTGCGCCAGATCCACCTTCCCCAAAATCAAGTCAAGGTAGAGAGCCAACTCCTCAATAACACAAAGCCTTACATACAATGTATGTGCACAAAGAAACTTACATTCTCTTGCACTAAGATAAATACAAGTCTTTGCACATAGCTAACACTTACAACTTCTTACACTAAGTCGATCACTAGTAACTCATTCTTACATCGCTTAGCTATCTATTTATATATTACAAAAAGGGCCTAAACATGGGTAAACCCATGGGTCGACATCCCATACCCATTACATAAACCCTTGAAAAGACAAAAAATCCCGCAAAACAAGTGAAATCCCGCGATCTGAGCTCCGCTTGGGCGCTCCATCTTCGACCATCCTGTTGAAGTCCCAAAAGTGGTCAAACATGACCAATGTTCTCTCAAAACTTGGTCGAGGGCTAACAATCCCCCTGGAACCATGCCTCTTTTCTATTTCTCCAATCATTTACCTTTGCATCTAATAAATATCTCCCCCTTTTTCATCAATGGAAAAGGTATATTTCCATACGAGGTTGCTCCCCCTAACTAAACTTTCCTTGGGGATACTCCCCTTAACTGAACTCTTCCTAAAACTGATCCCCCAACATAAAATTTCCTCTTTATGGTGCTTCCTCATGTAAATCTAAGACATATAAGATAAACATTCAAAATCATTCATTTTGGAGTAGAAATTACTCCTAGTCTCTGGCGAAAATACTCAAAATCTTCTCTTGGAAGTGGTTTTGTAAATATGTCTGCCACTTGTTCTTTTGTGCCCACATATTCAACTCTGATATTCTTCTCTGCAACATGTTCCCGTAGAAAGTGATACTTCATTGGAATGTGCTTCTTCTTGGAGTGCATCACCAGGTTCTTTGAGATACTGATGGCATTTGTATTATCCCAATAGATTGGAATGGGCTCATCATACTCAACATGTATATCTGTCAAAGTTTGTTTCATCCATAGAAACTAAGTACAACATCTTGTTGCTGCAATATACTCTGCTTTGGTTGTAGATAAAGATATTGATGATTGTTTCTTGCTTAGCCAAGATACTAAACACTCTCCCAAGTAGAGCATTTATCCACTGGAGCTTTGTCGGTCATCAATGCAACCTACCCAATCTGCATCTATGTAGGCAATAAGTGATAGATCATTTCCTTTGGATACCATAATCCAAACTCTTATGTTCCTTTGAGATATCTGAAAACCCTCTTCACTACTAATACATGTGATTCCTTTGGTGCTGCTTGAAATCATGCCACCTATACAACTTCCTGCATTACATCTGGTCTGGATGTTGTCACATATAGTAATCTACCAATCATTGACTTGTATTGCCTCTGGTCTGTAGACTTTGAATGATCATCTTTTCTCAACTTGCAACTGGTTTGCATAGGAGTGTTAAATGGTTTTCAATCTTCCATTCCAAACCTCTTTAGCATTTGTCTGATATACTTAGTTTGAGAAATAAAAATTCCTTGGTTTCTTTGACATATCTGAAGACCTAAAAAGAAGGATAGTTCTCCAAGTAATGACATTTCAAATTCATTCTGCATATCCTTTGCAAATTTTTGGCTTAACCCATCATCATTGCTTCCAAAAATAATATCATCAACATAAAATTCAATTAACAAAATACTATATTGATTACCTTGATGTAGAGGTTGTTTTTTGCACTTCCTTTTATGAACCCTGTCTGTTGTAGATATTTATTCAGTCTAGTGTACCATGCTCTAAGATCTTGTTTTAGACCATACAAGGATCTTATGGTTGTTCAATGTAGACTTTTTCTTCAAGTTCTCTATTTAGAAAAGTTTATTTCACGTCCATCTGATACACTTTAATATTCTTGGATAATGCATAAGCTAAAATCAATCGAATTGCTTCCATTCTTGCAATTGGGGAAAATGTCTCTTCAAAGTAGATTCCTTCAACCTGTGCGTATCCTTTACATACCAATCTATCTTTGTTCCTTGTAACCTATCCATCTTCATTCAATTTATTTCAGAATACCCACTTTGTGCTAATCACATTCTTATTCTTTGGTCTTGGAACCAATTCTCAAGTGTCATTATTCTCTCTTTGATCCAATTCTTCATCCCTGGCCTTATTCCAAAGTTCATCCTTGCTGGCCTCTTCAAAATTGTTTGGTTCAATCGTGGATGAGAGTGCTAGGTGCATTTGTTCTGGTGAACAAATTCTTCTTCTAAACTTAACTCCTGCATCTTTGTTTCCGATAATCTGATCTGAAGGATGATTCTTTTGTACTTGTTTTCTAGGTGTCTTTCGAGACACTTGTTGAGATTTCTCTTCTAATTCGGTCTGATCCTCTTCATCTTCCCCTTCTAATTCTTCTTCATCTTCTTCTTTGTAAAGTTGTTCCACTGATTCATTTTCTTCTTCATTTGATTCTCGTCCACCTGTTTCATCAATTGTTACATTGATTCTTTCCACAACTATTTTCAATCTCATAATGTAACACTTGTATTCTTTCCTTGTACTTGAGTAACCAACAAGTACTCCTTTGTCCACAGGAGAGTCAAACTTTCCCATTCTTCCATCTTCTCTTTTGATGTAGCATTTTCTTCCAAATACTCTGAAGTGTTTCACATTTTTTGTTCTTCCTTTCCATAGCTCGTAGGGAGTTTTGTCATTGTTTTTTCTGAGCATTAATCTATTTTGAATGTGAATTGTTGTATTCACTGCATGTGTCCAAGAAATATCTGTAAATTTGGAATCCATTAGCATTGTTCGATCCATTTACTGTGTAATTAGCATCCATAATGTTCCTTTGTCTTTGAACCACTCTTTGGACCAATCTATGAATCCATTCTCTCATCCACTGTCATATATCTATCCAAACCTGCTAAGTGTTCTTATGAATCCATCTATGTCCATACTTTCCAAGACTCTATTGCACAACTGTCCATAATTCTGACCCATTTATCACTATACTATCATGAAGTTTTCACTATTACAACTGATTGTACTTCTGCTAACTAATTGCCCTGGATCTGTCTTCTCAAACTCTGCAAGCTTCTCAAGGATGGTTCTTTCTTCTCTCATAGCTATCACATAAAATTCCCCTGTCTAATATTCATATTACCTAGGATTCTCTAAGTCGTATGGCTCAAAACAATTCATGCTCTGATGTATATTCATCATCATCTTCATTAGTAGATTCGACATCTCTCTGAGCTCTGACTTATTTCTTTCTATACGTGGATTCATGTTTCACTACAATGCCTGAAAGTACAATCTCTTGAACCTATTCCTTATTTCCATGTCCTTCTTTTATTTCAGTTACTTTCCAAACCTTTCTGTATTTGACATCTTTCTTTTTCTCTATAGAATTTTCTTCATCTCGTTTTATTTTCAATCTTGCGATCTTTGGGACCTAGTATTTGTTCACATGTTCTTCATGTTTTCTTATCCATACTTTATTATATCTGATATCAATTTTCTCTTTCATGGAAATCTCGATCATGCTTCTACAATCACTAGCTATGTGTCCATATTTATGACATTTGTAACATTCAATGTTACGTGGGGCCACATAAGCATTTCTTTCTTGAATTTTTTTTTAATCTCTGCAATCTGCAACCTTATGTCCAAAATTAGTACAATACAAAACAATGTCCATAAAAGAAATTTACATACCTAGGAGTGAATGATCTTCTTTGTGGTGTAGTCCTTCTAAATTTCTGCCTTGACTGATCATGATCATGATTGAATCTTCTTTGTGGCTTGAACATGGATGGTCTTCTTGAAGATGTATCTTCAATAGTTTTCTTTGATTCTGGTTGACCATGATTCTTTCCTTTGAGTACTTTTGCATAATTCTTTCAATTTTCTTCATTCTTCTTTTCTAGCAACCTAGAGTGCTTCTCCTCATTCTCTATAGTTGATGTGTATGTTTTTGTCTCTTCAACGTTCTTTTTGATCTTAACGATTTTACTTCTCAATGTGACAACTTCTTCTTCAAGATTCTCAACCTCTTATTCTTTCTTCATTATCTGAGACTTCGTGACTTCTTCTATTCCTTTTGCTTCTTCAAGATGAATTTTTAATGTGATTATTTCTTCTTCAAGTCCTTTCTCTTCTTGACCAAACTCTTCCTCAAGCTGGTTTAGATCATTAGTTCTTTCCTTAAGATGATCTGTCAATATATTCTCTTTCATTTCTGCTTCTTCCTTCTGTGCTGCTATGTTGGCTTCCAAATATGGATTTTGATATTCAATATTTTCTTCGATCTTTCTGTCTTCTTCTAGCTAAATTCTTAAGTTCTTGATGACCTGTTGGGCTTCTTAAAAAATTTGAACAATTTCCTTTTGTTTCATCAATTCTTTGTTGAGTGACTTATTTTCTACTCTTATTTAATCTAAAGAACTAATCAATTCTGCTTCATACTTGTCTTCCTTTTCAATTAGTTTTTCTATCTCATTTCCTTCATGGCATTCTATTTCAATATGTCCACATTTTTCACAATTAAAACAAAACAACATACCTCTGGTGATTATGTACTCTTCATCTTTTGAATCTGTTTGACATGGTGAACATAATTCTTTTTTATCTATATCTACATATTCTTTGGCATTTTCTGAATTTGTGATGGGTAAAGAATACATGTCATGTAACTTATCCCAAAGTTATTTGGCTGATGAACATTTACCAACATTTTCTCTTACCATATTAGGTAATCCTTCCCAGATGAAATCCATTGCTATTTTTTTATTCTTCTTCAATTCCTTCTTGGTTGTAGTCTTTTCCCTTTTTGAACTATCATATCCTATAACAATTGATAGCCAAATATAATTCCCCTGTTCCTATAAAAATACTTTCATCCTTCTTCTCCACATCTCATACTTTAAACCATTCTGACCATTAAACATTGGTACTCCATTCTCAGAATAATCCATGATCTCCTTCCAGTGGTTAAAATGTTTCTTCAAGGAACCCAGACCCACTAGTACATTGTTGGATTAAAACTTGAGGGGGTGAATCATTAATAGAACAATTATCCTTTTAGCCACAAAATGCAAATTATTATACCAATGTAGCACTATCATCCAATAGTTTCAAAGTAAATAAAAATGAACAAATGAGCAATTATACACATACACAATGCATGAAGTGTTTTTACATGGAAACCCAAAGGTGGGAGGAAAAATACGAGAATGATTTTTCTTATATGTCTTTAAGAATTACATTAGTGGAATCATAACTTCCTTTGTTTTCCAAAGCTATGACTAGAGGAGACTCCAACCCCTAGTTCTCGGGCTACAGAAAGCCTAAAGAGCTCAAACTCCCCAATTCTCTGGCTACAACGGAAGGAGGCTACAACTTGAGGAAGCTTCAGCTCCCAATTCTACGGCTAAAACCAAGGAGGCTACAACCCTATGTTCCTAGGCTACAACCACCACATCCCTTTCCCCATCCAACCCATACGATGGCAGAGTAGAGATGATGGAACCACTATCACACTTGTTAATGTTTAAGCCATTATTATAGTTCTTTTCATTTCAATGAATGGCAACCACATAAGACAAGATCATGAGAATACACAATCACAAGAGACACAGCTTTTTATCTGGGAAACCCTCTGGGGAGAGAAAACCACAGCAAAACTTCCTTATTATATAGCCAATACAATGCCAAGGGGATAACTCAAACAAGTAAAGAATGTACTCTCCCAAAGATGCATCTCTCTCTCTCTCTCTCTCTCTCTCTCTCTCTCTCTCTCTCTCTCTCTCTAAATGCATCTCCGAAACTTGTCTCAATGAAGAAGTGAGTGTATGTCTAAGTGGGGTGCTAGCCTCTTTATTTATAGAATCTATGCGTGTGAGAATAATCCTCCTTGGCGGGGATGACTTCTTCTCTTGGGTGGTTATAACCACCTTTATTATAATGGGTCCTCTTTGATATATTTTGGGATGACTTCTCTTTACGCCTAATACAATTACATTGTGATAATCCACCGAAAGGATTTGGTCCTTTACAATATCCGACATGATCAATCCATAATGGGGATTGATCCAATGAATAATATATCAAATAATAATAGAATACACTTTGTAGTTACATTATTTCAACACTACCCCTTAACAAAAAGGAATTATTCTCTGTTAGCAGCTGTCGGACAAGAGAGAGGGCCTTTATCATCAACAACATCGGGAGGATAACATCATCAATATCATCTTGGAATGCTGACTGGCGTATCTATAAATCCTTGAAAGTTTTCTTCCTTCCCGGCGACATCATCATTCTTAAAGGGAATGCAATCATCATCACGCATCAATATGTATTGGTATAAAAAATCACGTCCATCATCATCATCATCCACAACCACGAGGTTGGCTCATCATATCTGGTGGATTTACGTCCACAACTATTAGTGGGCTCGATTTTCGTCTTTCTTTATGTCTAACAATCCAATTTGGAAGAGATGCCTAGAATGGTTTTATCACAACTTCTCAGATGGGCGGTACTAGTTTCATCTCATCGTCTTGATTTACGTCTAACCTCAAGATGGAGTAAGGATACTAGGCGGCTACGTCCACAACTATCAAGATGGAAGCCGGTATTGATTTGTCTCATCTCAGCGTGTGCTTTATGTCATAGCACTCAATATGGAAGCGAGATACTAGCCTTGATTTATGTCATAGCTATCAAGCTGGAAGAACAGTGCTAGTCTCATCGCATCTTCTTGGTTTACGTCACAACCATCGGGTTGGAAGCAAGATACTAGAAAGCAAGACATTGTGATGAGACAAGCACTGAGCTTCAAGCGTGATAGCTGTGACGTAAAACAAGACAAAGAGATGAGACTAGAACTGTGCTTCTGGCTTTACGTCATAGTTGTCAATCCGGGGCTTATGATACTAGTCTCATCACATCATCTTCTTTCTTTCACGTCCACAGCCTCAAAATTTGGAATCAGAAGATGTCTCATCCACAACAACTACTCCCCTTTTGAGGAAGGTCCTTTAGGACTATACCAAACATCTCAAAAGTGCTCAAACTTTATGAGATAAGGCTTGATCCAACACATCAACAGCTTGTTCATCCGTGCTAACTTATCTGGAGCTTTAAGGCTCCTCTTTGCACTATGTCAAGGATGTAATGATAATGGATCTCTATTAGCGGAAGCTTGTCGTGGTATACATGATTCTCTGTCATCTTCATGCATCTCTGCTTGTCACCGCAGGGATCGTAGTTTGCTTCCATCTCTAGGTCAAAATAGGCGGATCAACAACTTTTGAAACCATATAGCTTCCGCGGTGGCCGAACATACAGCAATGTATTCTGCTTCCACTGTCTTTGAGACCAATGTTGGATTGCTTCCTACTACGCCCTTGAGATCGCCGTGATCTAACTGAAACAACATCGAAGTGATTTTTACGTCGAGGAAGCCTTCCCTTCCCAATCTGAATCGATGTACGCCAGTAGCCGATGGTTAATGGTGCTGGACGGAATTTTTGATGCGAGACAATAGGCGAGGACAGAAAATGACTCAAGGTGTTCATGGAAAAACAAATGTCTAGTCGGGTGTTTGTTAGGTGCATCAGCGATCCAATAATCTTGTCTGTACAGTGTGGCATCAATCAATTCTGATGCAGTATCGACCAACAACTTCAACCGACTTCATTTCCGTAAGGTGTATTCATGGGCTTGACTCTAATGTGTCAAATCTCTTCCAAGATTTTGTTGCATGCTTCCATTGGTTAAGGAAGATCCTCTCTGAACTATGCCATACCTCAAGACCTCACAAATAATGCATTAGGCCAAGGTCTTTCATCTCAAATTAGGCGAGTCTCTTCTTACATTCGGTGATGAAGTTTTCTTCTCTAGTTAAGGCCAGTCATCCACATATAGAAATAGTATCAGCGGTTCATCATTCCTTAACCTTAGTAGAGGGTTAGTCTTCTTTTACTCTTATTTGAAATCCAGAAACTTGTGGAAAGGCTGTCTATTCGATATCACCAAGCTCTAGGATCTTGCTTCAATTAGTACAAAGTTCTTCAGTTTGCAAACGTAGAGACTTCCTGTCTTCAACTTCAAATCCTTGAGGTTGCTCTATATACACTTCTCTTCGATAACACCATTTAGGAAAGAGGTCTTTGAATGCATTCGGTGTAACTTCCACTTTATCTTAGTTGCAAGGGTTATGATGGTTTTGATTGAAGTTTATCTGGCCACATGAGTGAATGACTCTTCATAGTCAATGCCTTCTTTTGAGAAATCCGTGAGCTACAAATATTGCTTTATACTTCTCAATGCTTCCATCAAGCAACATGTTTTATTTTGAAGAGCCATCTAGGCGATACCATCCTTTCTATTTGTTAGGGCTGTTTCCATACATCGTTATTTATTATGGATTGGTATTCTTTTGTCATAACATCGCCCATTCTTTCTTTTCAATGGCTTCTTCAAAGTAGACTCGACTTTTTAGGAGATCACTCATCAAAGCCATATAACTAGAATGGCTTAGGTTTCTTACATGTCTCGTGGTTCCTTAGGAGACACCATACTTCTCTCCATCTTGAATAATCTCTAGCCAAAGCTAGCTTTATTTTATGGAGGATAGGTCATATGAGGAGGTTATTGAGATTCTAACATATCATGATATTCATGAATTTCATCATCAGGGGAAACTGTGATTTCCCTCATTGGTTCTGCAGCTTTTGGAACCTCCCTCACTGATTCTGACACTCTAGGATTACGGGTTCCTCTTCATGCTCACTACTCTTCAGGCATTTTCTTGATTTCTTGAGCATTTCATCTTCATCAAGGTCCATCCTTGCTGATCTCAATGTGGTGGTGACACGGTATATGAATCCACACGAGGCCTTGGAGACCTCACAATATCCCACAAATATTCCTTCTTTCTTGGGGTTCCAACTTGTTTCTTTTCTCTTTGGATATATGAATAAATCTTGGGTATGGAAATATTTTGAGATGTATTACCTCTAGCTTCTTTCTAGTGAAGATCGCGGCTTAGGGTCTTGAACCCAAGTGCACTATGGGACAATAGATTTTTCACATATATGATTGTCATTGCTGCTTCAACCCATAAGCACATAGGGAATATATCTTAATCGTGGATCATGGTCCTCACGACTTCCATTATCGTTCCTTTCTTTTCTTTCTGACCACCGTTTTGTTGGGAATTATAGGGAGTAGTGAGTTCCCTCTTGATCCCAACATCTTCCTGAAATTTCTGAACTCTTTTGATGTGTGTTCTCCTCCATTATTTGACTTGATTATCTTGATCTTTCTTTCGGAAAGATTCTCTATCAAAGACTTTGAATTTCTTGAATTTGTTGAACAATTCATCTTTAGATTTCAAAATTTATTTGGGTCTTATGAATAATCATCAATAAGTGATACATAATATACATACCACCCACTAATGGAGGATGATGACATTTGGAGCCCACCTACATTTTAGTCAGATAGGTTCTAGGACTCCTTACGCTTTGTTGTCTCTCTTGAAGGGTTCTTGATATTTTTCCCTTGTGCGCATCCATTGCATGCGCCTTCATAGTCAACCTTGAGTTATGGTAAGCATGTGACCCGCTTTGTATATGTATGGTGGTGCCTTGTAGTTAATGTGAGCTAATATTCTATGTGAAGTTTCACATGGATTCTCAATGGTGGGTCATGGAAGGCTTCGAGAGGTGACCCTTTAGCTTATCAAAGCCACCTTCTTCTTTTCAATGATGATTTCTTCATTTATGGTCTCCTCCTTTAGCATGTTTCCTTTTGCAACCTTACTATAGCTTCCCTCGGAGGTTGTACACATGACACGGAGCAAGGTCAATAATGAGTAAAAGCAAGAATAATATCCCTTTGATAATATAAAGTAATAGCCCGAACAATCATCACGGTAGCTCCCTTAGATATATCCTTGTAATTTACTGAAGCAAAGTTTAAGGGTAAAGAATACAATACGAAATGAGATTGACACTCTCATAGTGTTGTGATCAAACATTCCCTCATGGCAACCTGGAACTAAAACACAAGATTCTTCCTAGAGGAGGTGTTACAGTTGTATCAAACAAGTGATTACGTTAAGCATTTACCTCTATATGCTCACATGCATTAAATTATGATACTTTACAAAGGCTACATTATCTCAACTATAGTCATCAACTTTGTCATGTGTGTACCTTTGAATATTATTAAGCTTGATTAATCAAACACAGGAGACTTGTCCTTAGGAATGAGTGCTAGCTTTTCTTCCAAGTCTCCTCCACCCAAGATGACGAGTGCTTTATTCAACACGTCTTCTGTACTAAAGATAGTATGTTATCTTGGCAGGAAGGGTTGGGTTAGAGGATAAGCTCTATGATGATCTCAACTTTTTAATCCATCTAATGCCTTATTTCGAGGAAAGGAAGGTTAGAATGATGGTCATAGATACAACATGCAACATTGATCAATATATGAAATGGATGCGTATCATAATAATCACAGTTGGGTTGCATCATTCTTCTGAAGGTGTTGGATCTTAAGATCATGGATCCTATGCATGAGATCCTATCGTACAAATATTTCTTTAAAGTTTAACCATTAAAACATATGTGAGTACATACCTAAGATAACATTTGCAGGTGTGGCTCCATTTGGTAGTAGCGGTAATCATTACAAACTCTTAAGAAAACTTCAATGGTGTTTGCAACTGGTCTTACGGCTGCATTTGCAACTGCAGCTTAGGGTTTTTATGAGGAAACTCTAATTTTTTCAAACTTCAAAATTTGAATTCAGATCCAAGGGATAGATGCGTTGGGATAAGGCGAGTTAGTTGGTGCAGTCAGATTTATGAAAATCCAACTTTACCCCCCTCAAAATTGATACAGAGTTCACGGGTAGTGCTTGGTTTTCTATTATACGGTACTCTGGTACTTACGAGGTACTCTGGTACTTACGGTACCTCTGAGCTCACGGTACTTTTAATTCTTCTGGTTTTCTGGTTTCTGGTACTTTGTGAAACTAGGGTTTCACTTTCCGGAGATCTATGCCGAAAGATTGGGTGAAGGTTGTAAAATGATCCTTGAGGGAGGCACTTTTCTATATGGTTTTAGGGCTGAAATACCTTTACCAACAAAAATCCTAATTTGCATGTATGACAACAATAATGGCGTTTTCACTTTTCTCTTGTGAAGATGCTCTCTTCAGCTTGGATCATTACCATGTTAATGTTTAAGCCATTATTATAGTTCAGGTGCATTTCCAATTGTCACTTGAGGGAACATAGATAGGATCAACGAGAAATACACAATCACAAAGAGACACAACATTTATCAGGGAAACCCTCTAGGGGAGAAACCCAACAAACTTTCCTTATTATAGATAGCTAATACAATGCCAAGGAGATAACTCAAACAAGTGCAAAATTTCCTCTCCCAAAGATGCACCTCTCTCTCTCTCTCTCTTCTCTAACTATGGCTCCAAAACTTGTCTCTCAATGAACAGAGTGAGGTGTATGTCTAAGTGAGGGTGCTAGCCTCTTTATTTATACAAAGGTGGCGCGTTGAGGTGTCCTTTCAATTTGGTAGGGCCAGCTTCTTCTCACAGGTGGTTATAACCACCTTTATTATATTCGAGGCCTCTTTGATATATTACGGGGGCTGGCTACTCTTTACGCCTATTACAATTACATTATGACCAATCCACAAAGAGTTTGGTCCCTTTACAATAACCGACATGATCAATCCACAATGGGGAGTTGATCCAGTGAACTAATATATCAAATAATAATAAGAATACACTACGGTTACATTATTTCAACAACACTATCCTTTGTGAGATATATTGTTGTAAAGCCATACTAATCAACACAGCCAATCAACTGTAACAGCACGTACCAACCTTTGTGCCAACATGTACCATGCATCAACATTTCAACTTTGTACCATAAACAAATGCTTCAACCTTGCACCAAACACAAATAACTGTAATAAACCACCTATACCATAAACAAGTCATCAACCATACACCAAATGGCTACAATTCATTGCATCAAATACAGGGCTTATGAATCATCAATATGTACCAACATCATCAACTACTTACACCTCATGTATGTGCCAACTCGTCAACTACTTGTCTCTCAACCATGTACCTTGTACATCAAAAAAACCTCTTCAATTTCATCATCCAAATCCTATTTGCTTAACTCTGTAATAGACCTAGAGCATATGATGATTTTATACACGCACACTTTCCATGCTTTAACAAAAGGAGACTAACATTTTCATCAAACTTTACTTTAGTCTTACACTGACTAATTTTGGATTAGTCAACAACCCTAAGTGAAATAATAATAACTATGTACCTATAATGAATAAATATGAAAATAGTACACAATATTCTTAGGTGTCTTTTATCACGATTCTCTAGGTTTCACTACTTGGAACCTCTCAAAATGAGAGTTATAACAAAAATCACATACTGTTGAATTGGCTTATTCTAGAGAGAGAAAACTTGTGAAGCGTCGTCCTACAGAATATTTGTTGTATGGATCTAAAATGAAATTACAAATAATACTAATCACATTGCTCTAACGATACATTTTGGTATTACTAAATTTGGATCTGTTATGAAGAATTCGTGACGTTTTTACCTAAAACACTTGTTTTGACTAGTTAGGACCAACCACAAACCCTATTTTCGAAGATGTAAATCCAAAATACAATGACACGAGTTGAAATTTTTATCACAACTACTTGGATATGTTTCCTCGGCGACCTCAATTTACGGTCTGAATCATTCTAGAAAAAAATTATTACTTGAAAATGGGTGAGATGACACATGCAATATACCTTAAGCATCATCAAAATAATTTATCCTCCCTTGAATTTCAACCTTCTTTACTTCACCTTCCTTTGAAATTAGGCTTAGATATCCTTTGGTTACCTCGGTCCTTGTAGATTGTTAATATGTTCAATTTTGATTAAAATGAGAGATTCTTGCCTCTTATTTATATTTTCTTGTAGCTTCCTCAAGGGTTACCTTTTAACCATCTCAACCCACTTTCCTTATTTTAGGGTTAGGTCCTTCAACCACTTGTCCATTTAGTAATTTCTCCATTAACTTTATTATTTAAAATAATTTATTTTTATTTATCCACTTTGACTTATAGTACACTCATCACTTCACTTTATTATTTACCTTCTAAAATCTCTTAAACCACTTTTCCTTATTTTAAGGCTACCCCCATACCTAACCACTTGTCCCACTTAGTAATTTCTCCATTAAATTTATTATTTAAATAATTTCTCTTATCACTTTGAATTTGCCAGTACACTCATCACTTCACTTTATTATTTAAATAATTTCTTCTTTAACCACTTTGACTACTTTGACATTTTGGGGCTTGGATATGACTCATGAGGGGTTCTCCAACTTCACATGGCCATAACTCTCTAGCTGTGAGGGGGTTATGTGGCGTTCCACATACCATAGGAATGACATGACATGTACTATCCATCAGAATATTATTACCTTCAAATTTATTAAAACTCCTTTTCATTATACATCAAACAAACTTGGGTCCATTACCCAAACTGCTGTGCTAAATTCACTACGAACTTTCTATTGGGGTTATTAATGAAAATCAACCCAAATAATCAACAAAAGCATATTATATCTAACACCTGATATGATTCAAATGATTCATATTTAAAATCGGTACAGTAATGATTAATTCATGCAAATTTTCATCGGAGGGTTGAAGCCATTTTCGATTCCTTCCTTCATCTCATGGAGGACTATTCTTGATCCTTTAGTTGCTCACATAGAACACATGCACATGAACATCTCAAGCTTTTCATAGCCATAATTTGAATTCCATTTCTCTAATATCAAACATTGTCTTAAATAGATAGCAACAAATACATACAAACATATATTTAAGCAAGGGACATCAAGAATTACACTAAGAAATCCCCGAAGGAAAAATTTATATTACATCCTTAGCATTCGTGTGTGTACATTATATTGTATAAATGGTCTCTTTATATAACTATAGCTGACCATAACTACTAAGTCTTAATTAGGTAATTATATCACATCATATACATAACCATCCTCCACGATATCTCCTTAAATATCTCAACTCAATCTATGAGATCCCCATCCTAATTTATCTCTCCTTATCCTCATCTTTCCCTCATACATAGACTTTTATTTACATGGTCTACATCATTACAATTATGCAAAAACCTAATAGTTTAAGCATGAATCTTGTACTTACTATTTTGTAAATATTTAATTTTTATATGTTTTGTGACTTTATAATTTATATTTTACTTTGGTGGAGAAATATAAATTAAAACACAAAAGTAATAAAAAATTAATGAAAAAATATTACAAATGATATACAAATTGATGTTAATTTAGTTAGTGATTATAAGAAAAATTTTAAAGAGAAAAATAATTTGGAAATCTTTATTCTCTTTTAAGTAAGAGATTACAATTATCAAAAGTTAAATTAATAAACAAAAGAAAAAAATTAAAAATGATTTAAAGACTTAAGCCAAAATTTGTTTTTTTTGGTTTTAATGTTTTGAAATATCATGGTAATGTTTTTTTCTTTTTTGAATGCTATAATTAATAAAACAAAAGAAAATAAATGTTTTTTTTTTTTATGTGTTTTGTTTTATTATCTATTTAATAAAATAGATATTTAAAATTAAATTCATTGTTAGTTATCTTTTATGCACACGTAAATTTTTGTTTACTTATTGGACAGATCGTGGATTAACTTCTTCCAAACAGCTACACTGAACTCCAATGTAATCAACCAGCATGATCTCTCCATACCGTTGAACCTTTATTTAAAGACCAAGTTGTGCAATCTTTTCCTTTATTAATGTCTAAATGGCATTTCTTGATTTGGTTGGAGCACAGACATGAAGATATGCCATATTTTTCCTTTATTAATGTCTAAATGGCATTTCTTGATTTGGTTGGAGCACAGACATGAAGATATGCCATATCGCTTCTGATATTTCCAATGATTTTACTCCAACAAAATATCATTATTATGGAGTGATATCCTTAGCATATTGTTTGTACAGAACATGAATTATAAGCGAGGCCCTGAGATCTTCCTTTTGAGGCGGGCGACCATTGCTTTTGTAGAAGCTGCGTTATCAGTCTTCAAGAAAGTTCTTTCGGTGGCTTTGTTCTTGGGCGTCATGATCAAACTGATACCTGCAAACGTAAAATGACGTTAACTATGTTTACCAGGTTTTAATGGCAATTTTTTATTGTAAATTTGATGGCGGTTGTCTTGAGAATGGGAAATGGTGGCGTTGATTTCATTTGGATCGATGAACAATGCAAAAATGGTGAAATAACGAAGTTAAATGGTTGAACGGGGTGTCCAGTATGGAGCGGATGGTGAGTTGGACAGGTAACGGTAATGGCCGACTGCATTGATTGGCCAACAAATATATCGGATGTGATGTGGAGGGAATTGAATGGCCAGTGGGTGGATGGAGGTAATGTGGAGGGTAATGAATGGCCAATGGGTGGATATGATGTGACGGGCCACAGGTGAGTAGAGTGTGACATGTAGGTTGGGTAGTGGAGTGTGGTGGTGGAATGCGGAGGTGGTTTGGCGATTTACTCAGAGGGGGGTGTAGGTGGTAAGCGGTAAGGAGTGAGGGGGTTTTGAGTAAATGTGAGATTGACACGTTATGAGGGACCCGCGCCTTGAAAACCACCAACTCGGAGCCCCCCACTGTTAAAGGCAAAAAGGTCGGGGGGGTCTAATATTCACTACTGACTGTCGATCTGAGCGCGCTTTGATCAACCGCTGAGATTACCGTGCCATTTAGCCACAAAGCGCCAAAGTTGTCGTATCACCACAAAACTTAGGATAAAAACATTTTATGGGTTTTTCTAGCTCCCCTTTCTTTATTTTTCCACCAAGGGGTAAAAAATACTTCATTTCAACTCAAATCAAAGGCATTTAGTCACCCTTTCATCAATTTTATTGAAATAAGACATGCTAGCCTATATTATAATCTAGTTACCTAGCACATTAACCCAGATTAAACTGTTAGGTCAAAAATTACTCTAACCTAAGACATTTGACCAGGCTTAAACTGTTTGATCAAACTTATTCACTAACCTATCTAATTTAGCTAAGATTAAACTCTTTAGCCAAACTTATTCACTATCCTATCTGCATAAATTGAAAGAGCTTGATCATGGTTAGACAGTATGAATCAAGCCAAATTATTTCATGGGGTTTTATCATTTTATTTTTTATTTTTATACCCTCTTTTGATTTTTTGTATTTTTTATTTTTCTTTTTCATTTCTTTCTTTTTGTGAATCATTTGCAAAATAAAATATTATGTACAATATAATGCAATTGGAAGAAAAGATTATAATCACCACGTGATCCTATGAAACATAGGGTTATAACAGTAGTTAAATCTAGTCTTGATTTGTGGTTTATGATTGGATTAATGGGATTTAGATACCTCCTTGTTCCTAAGACCAATCGCCAATCCTGAGACCTTAAGTGGTAAAAATCAATTGGATGAATCCTTGACTTGAGCATTGCTTATGTGTCTTGGAGGTCCTAACCATGCAGAATAGGTTGGGCAGGTAGTTTCCTTATGTTATCTTTATGAGATATGTTTTTTCTGAATAATAGTGATATTGCTTTTAGTCATTTATGAAGGAATTGATTGTGTAGTTATTAATGTTGTTGTGATGCATGTCACTTGTTGTAACGTTTGTTTAAAATAAAATAAAATATTCTTACTTCTTTTAGACTCACTTTTGTTGTTGTAATGGAGGGGTCATTACATATGGTATCAAAGAGGGTTCAACCTTGCGACTTTGGACCGTTACACCTTCCACTATGTTAAACTTATGATTAAAAAATTTATCGTTAATTAAAATTTGAAATTTGTCCATGCAGGTAATCATAGTTAGAGGACATCGTGGAGGTAAACGATGTGGTGTTGGAAGAAGAGGTGTGACTCCTCCGATAACATCCACGCCAGAGGGGTCTAACCCCCAAGGAGAAGAACAAGTCCTTGAGCAAGAGAAGGTTGTTGTGGGAGATGTGGTAGGTATGATGATATCCTTTCAGAGGATGTCAGAGGTCTTGATTAACCAACTTGATAGAGATGAGGGTAGAGCATTTGTACCCAATGAGATTTCACAATGCGCTCCAGCTGGTAGTTGTAGTATGCACAAAGAACTCTAGAAGGTGAAGTTTCCCGAGTTCATGGGTGCCACAGACAGCTTAGTCGCCAAGGCATGGTTGGAGAACATAGCGATGTGCTTTGCACTTCATGATTACACCTCCAACATGAAGGTCTGCATGGCGGTATTTCAGCTGAAAGGGAGTGTTCTTCTATGGTGGAAGACACTCCAAACTCAAATAAACATGGCCATCGAGGACGTGTCATGAGATATGTTCGAGGAAAGGTTCTGAGAGAAGTACTTGTCTAAATAATTCATTGAGTGCCAGCTTAATGAGTTCAACTCTTTACAATAGGGTGGTCGTACGGTTCTAGAGTATGAGGCCAGATTCATGGAGTTGCTTAGGTATGCTCCACATCTAAGCACAGAGAAGTTAAAGGTCAACAAGTTTGTGTTCAGCCTTAACTTCAACATTCGTGCGAAGGTGAGGATTCTAATGCCTCAGACGTTTCACAATGTAGTTCTGAAGGTCCTCATCGCTGAGGAAGAGCTGGACATCGGGGGTCAGGGAAGGACTTCTAGACCGACTAGACATACGTCATCAGGAGCGCAGCAACAAACATCAGCCAGATAGACTTCAGGGAATCAAGATACGTCTAAAGGACCTATGTTCACGACACTACAACGACAAACTCCTCTACAGATGACTCCTTACAGAGGACCATTGCATCAACAACAACGTCACCCGAAAACAATTTAGGCATGTTCAATAGAATAGATTAAGATCATAGACTGCTAGGCCAACAACTTCTACTTTAGGGACCAGGAGTATTGGACCGAAGACCATATGTTGGACATGTGGAGAGCTACATTACCAGTGAGACTATCTGATTGAGAAGGTAAGAGCGACCGGATCATCAAGACCCACTACAATTGGAGATTTGGGCAAGGCCCATAGGATTCATGTAGCGGTGAATAACTGCTAGGCTGAGCACCGGACCACTCTGCTCGAGATGTTAGGTACAATCCTCTGACCAAAATTTTGATATTTTGATAGATCCAGGTGCTATATAGAGATTTATCTCTAGTTCAATGTTAAAGAGAATTAAGGTAAAGGAAGTTGAGAAGGGTGAGTTCAGATACATATAAATGGCTTCAGGTGCCAAACAAAAAGTTGGAGGAAAGGTTATGGACTGTAGCATTAACTTGGGAGATTTTGTAACAAAGGACAACCTATATGTCATGATATTAGGATCTTATGACATAGTGATCAGTATGGACTGGTTGGAATCGCATGATGTGATAATCAACTATAAAATGAAATGGTTAAATTTGACAGATGATATGGGAAGGAGTAGAGTGATAATAGGAAGGAACCAAGGGGTGTCCTTGAGATTTATTTATTCTCTACAATTAAGGAATAGTATGTTCAAGGGATGCAAGCTATATGAAATCTCAGTGCTAAATGAAAAGGGTGAGGTGGAAGGATTAGAAAAGCTTCTTGTAGTATGAGAGTTTGCAGATGTGTTCCCAGAAGAGTTACCAGGTTTTCCGCCTGAAAGAGAATTGGAGCTTACAATCGACTTGAAACCTAGAACTGAACTGATAGAAAAAATGCCTTATCGGATGTCAACGCATGAGTTACAGGAGTTGAAAATACAATTAAAGGAATTATTGATCTTGGGACTTATACGTCCAAGTGTGTCACCTTGGGGTGCGCCAATTATTTTCGTAAGAAAGAATGATGGATCGAGGAGACTTTGTATTGACTAGCTTCAATTGAACAAAGCAATGATCAAGAACCAATATCCATTTCCAATGATAGATGATTTGTTTGATCAGATGAAAGGAGCGAAGATATTTTCAAATATTGACTTAAGATCAGGATATCACCAGTTACAAATTAAAGAGGAAAATATCCCTAAGATCACATTTAAGATGAGATTCAGACACTATGAGTTTACAGTTTTACCGTTTGGACTGACAAACGCCCCGAGGGTATTCATAAGTTTGATGAATGGGGTGTTCCACGAATACTTTCACAAGTTTGTTCAAGTATTCATTGATGACATACTGATTTATTCTTGGATGAAAGAATAACATGATGAACATTTAATATTGGTACTACTATGTCTACGAGAAAACAAATTGTACGAGAAACTGTCGAAATGTTATTTTTACCAATCGAAGATTCATTACTTGGGACATATCATATCCGGTGAAGGTATCCTTGTGGATCCAAAAAAGGTAGAGGATATTATGGAATGGCCT
>SNQJ01S0024362.1:0-13617 GCA_010110895.2 Picea sitchensis
TGAACAACATATAGCAAAGGATCCGATACACCCACTAGTGCTCATCCACTAGGGTCACATCCATAGGGATGTCATGGACCTGATTCACTGCATCACACAAATGAACCAGGTCTTCACACATGTACCTGTGCTCATCCACATGCACACTTGCTCGACAGATCTTATTTCCCACTGCCACCAACATGAGGATCATCCAGAGTCTTCTCATCAAATCTGCTTCTTCTCATAGGAGACCATCACATCATCTTCATTTCTATTCACATTATGATGTGCCCAACGCTTTTTAGGGATTTCCCACGTTCACCTTGTGCTCAACCACAGACACTTCCTAACTCAATAGATCGCTCTTACATCGGATAATCATATGGATTTCTTCTCTCTCATGTAATGGAGGAGGCCATATACATTCTTATCCCCTGTCCCACGCTGGAACCATGAACCCTTTATTAGGGGATTTATCTTAGGTTTGTAAGATTAGAGTAAGACTTTACATGGCTGCTATATTCCACATCTCACAGGTTTGTAAGCTAGAGGATGCCTCCTATAGCTGCATTCATCAACAAGAATTTTGATCATAGTGCAAGCACTGTTATTCAACATGTTCCTCAGAAAAGTCCTAAATCAAAGGACTTTGAAGGCATCGATGATAAAGAGGAGGAATATGACGATGATCAATCTATTGAACAGTTTAATAGTAATGAAAATAATCAAGATGTAGGTAGAAGTATAGACTATGATCAATGTTTAAATGATTTAGATGATAATTTTCCTCTTGAGGATTTTCAAGGTATCGATGAATATTTCCAAGGCACCAATGAACATGATGAAGAATTTTTCTCAAGTAAAAATTTTAAAAGCAATGAATATGATTATGACAATGGTGGAAACTCTTTCTCGAGGGGGGAATTTAAAGACATCAATGCCGGTGATGATGAATTTCCTCCAAGTGAGGATTTTGAAAGTATTGATGAATATTTTCCTCTAAGTGAGGATTTTCAAGGCACGAATGAGGACGATGAAGAATTCTCCCCAAGTGGGGATTTTAAAAGCAGTGATGACGATTATGGAAATGGTGGAAAGTCTTTCCCAAATGGGGAATTTAAAGGAAACAATTTTGGTGATGATGATTTAAGTGAGGATTTTCAAGGTACTGATGAGGATGATGAATATTTTCCTCCAAGTGAGGATTTTCAAGCCAATAATGAGGATGATGAAGAATTTCCCTCAAGTGGGGATTTTCAAAGTAGTGAAGATGATTATGCCATTAGTGGACACTCTTTCATGAGTGATAAATTAAAAGGAAACAATGTTGATGATGATGATTTTTCGTGATGATTTTCAAGATACTGATGAGTTTTTTCAGGGCACTAAGCATGAAGATGAAAAATTTCCCTCAAGTGGGGATTTTGAAAGTAGTGAAGATGATTATGTCAGTGGTGGACACAATTTTGATGATGATTTTGCTCCAAATTAGGATTTTCAAGGTACCGATGACGATGGTGGAAAATTTTATCCAAGTGAGAATCTTAATGGCATTAATAGTCTTATGGGTGATGATGATTTTCCTTCAAGTGAATATTTTCATGGAAGATCCAATGACATTGGTGAGGATGGTAATAATTTTTCTAGTGATTTTGATATTCCTCTCATCAATGAGATTATCAATGAAGATGATGGCCCTAGGAATGAAGATCACGTTCTCAATCATTCAACTGCAACAAATCAAGGTGATCAACATTCTCTTGTTTAGTTTCCTGACAATGTTTTGTTTGATATTCCTTCTGGTGATGAGGAAAATCCTTTTAGTGAGGATGATGAAATAATGGAGACATTGTAAAGAAACATTGTTTCTAGGACCAGGACTAGATCTTTTTATATAAATCCAAATCATTCTAGTTATACAAGGTCTAGGAAAGAATTTCCCACTAAATAAATTTCCATAAGTGAATTGATTTCAAGTGAATGTTGTCAAAATAATTGTTTGAAAAGCATGGACTACATGTATGCCTTGAATAAAAGGAAGACATATTTGTTAATGAATAAGAGCATGCAAAATTCATATTTGATGGGGTGCATGATATCCACCAAGATAAGATATGATTATCACATTGGGAATATTTTACTTTGTAGAAAGGATTTCAAAAATATTCACTCAATTGGTAATCTTCGTCTATCAAGAATCAAGACAAGGTTGGAAAAAGATCCTTCCTTTTATTCAAAGGTACATCATGGACGAGAGAGTGGGCCATTGACAAACAATTTATTATCATGGATGCATGATTTATTTTCCAAACATGGATAGTGTATGCCAGATAGAGACACAATACATATTCTAGATAATTTTTGAAGGAGGGAAATCTACAACTTGTACAAAGGATATGATGAAGGTGTTTAAGGAAATTGTAATTTTATTACATATTCATATTTTACAAGAATATGGAAGAAACAATTCAACAATGTCCATATTCCTAAGAAGTCAAGATGGGGATTTGTAGTATATGTGCTACTCTTAAATCAAGAAGAGATAAATATGAAGGAGCAGAAAGAGGTATGTGTTTACTATTTTGTTTTTTTTAAATTGGATAGTTATAAACTATGAAAACATGATCAATATTTTTATTTTATGTCATGTGTAGATTCCACAGTCAAAGCACTTCAAGAACATCACAATCAATAATCAAGTGAAATAAAAAAGTTGTCCAAACATCGGAAGAAGTGTTATGATTCTCCAAACAAATATTTAAGTATGATAATTGATGGCATGGACTAGAAGAAAACACTTCTACCACATTTTGTCCGTACACCAAAACATTTACAGGAAGATAATTTCATTCAGTTTCACTTGGTTGGTTGTATGATTTTCAATGGAAAAATGTGTCCAAGGGTTTACTTCACAACTCCAAATATTCATAATGATGCAAATATGACCATCAAAATAATTCATCATGTGCTCACTCACTGGTCTAGAAATATTCCTCAAGTTCTCTATTTACAGTTGGACAACACTAGTCGCGAAAATAAAAATAAAATTGTGTTTGGATATCTAAGCATGCTTGTTGAACTGAGAATCATTCAAAAGGTGAAAGTTGGTTTCCTTCTTGTTGGACACACTCATGATCATATTGATCAAATGTTTAGTCGTTTTTCAGTGACATTGAAGAGGAAAAATGTTGGAAGCCTACCATCATTGATTGAATATATTAAGAAAGCATACATTCCAGAGCCTATTTTTCATATATTAGAAGAAACAATTGACATGCAAAGATTTATTCAGGGATCGCATCGTGAAGAAAAATGTATTGAGAAACTTAATGACATTATCTTCCAACATCAATTTTGTTTCAAAAAAGTTGATGGGAAAACACTTATATGGGGAAAACAATATTCAACTATTGCAGAATGGGGGCCTTCATCAAGTTTATCATTTTTGAAGTTCATTATAAATCGTCCAATATTTGCATCAAAGTTACTATTTTTACAATCAGTTACTGAAATCCATAATGCACAGAGGCATAATAGAGATGTAGATTATTCTGAATGCCTGGAAAAATAAAAAAAGTCTATTAAAGATACACATGAGTACTTTGATGTTGCTGATTCTATTTGGTGGGAGTATTTTTTCAATAGTCAAAGTGACATAATTTCAAGCTCAACAAATGAAGATATATTATTAAAGACTCCATTTCATTGGCCACAAAATATGCTAAATGAATCCAAAGAAAGAAACATTGTTGAATACCAAGAATCTCAAGGTGTTATTGAGTTTACACAAGTAGAGGAAAGAGAAATGTATATTGGTTCATGAAGGTCACATGCACAACGTGAAGCCATGGAATACCTTTACAAGGGTTCAATATAAGATATTAAGAAGGGTAACATGATTGCAATGTTAGTGAATGAATATCCACATGGTTATCCATTCTGGATTGCAAAGGTTATAAAGTTTGAGAAATAAAATGATGATGTTATTGCAATCGAAGTGCATTGGTATGCAAAAAGTACACACCCATTCAATGGTGTGTACAAACCAAATATGGTGGTTGGGAAAATGTCAATATAAAGAGAAAAATAAAGGGTCAAAATACAACTCGTTGTCACATTAATCTCTTAAAATTAGATGATGTTGACATACTTGTTTATGAATTCAATTTGACAAAGAGAGGAACTATTCGCTCCAAGACAACAAAGATCATCAAGATGTTGCTTCCACACGAAATAAATGCAAGATGGAAGTTTGCTGAACCTAGTCATAGATCTAAAAGGATTCTGACATTTGAAATGCTGGGCATGCATGTAGACTTAGATGGTGCATTCATCGATAATAGAGAAGAGTATGGATCATCTACATCGTAATTCAATCATTCATCTGAAGACAATGTAGACTTTGATGGTATTTCAGAATCCATGAGTCAATATGGATAAGTGTATGAAACATTTTATATATTTTTGATCCATATGATGTTTGTATGGTAACTAGAAATGAGCATTGAGCTTACATATGATCTTACACGAAGTTATGAATCGTTTTTATGTTTTATGAATTATATGTTTTGATTATGGAGAATATAATAAAATTTCTTAGTTCATATGTTTTGAATATGGACAATATAAAAATACTTTAAGAAATAATTTATATTTCATTCAATGTAACTTGTATTTACTGTTTTTTATTAAAAGAAAGAATATTAAAAAGTGACGTTGAATTTTTAAAGCATAGTGTGATATTTTCATGACATTATGTATTATCTTGTTCTTTGAGTGATAAAGTAAGATTTAAAAAGTAAGCATTTAAGGGTTGATTTTATGATTTTGTTTATAGTAATGAAGAGTTCTTTTACCACTTTATAAAAATGTGTCATTTTCGTACCCCAATTTTAGAATGGGTGCTACCGGTAGCAGTACTTTTCATTTTGATGGTCGATTTTGAGGTTTTGGTTTTAATGGTACCAACTGCTAAAAATACGATTTCAAATTATCTAAAATTTTAACGTTGTTTTTTTTTCCTGTAACATCATTTTTTTAGGTGTTGATTTTAAGGTTTTTTTGAGCTACTGTCTAAGTTTTGAAGACCATGTTTGAAAATGTTTGTAATTTTGACCCCGTTTAAAAATTAGTACTACCGGTAGCACCACTTTTTGATTTGGGGGTTGATTTTCATGTTTTTTATATGCAAAATATGGGTTTTTTGGGCCAAAGTTCTCATATTGAGGTCACAATTCTTGTTACGTTGGTAGCTTTGTTATTTCCAATAGAATTTGTTTTTAGCATGCTCCAATGCATCTCAACTATGGTCCTATTTTTTCTTTCAACTACACCATTTTGTTGAGGGGAGTATGAATTGGTAAACTATCGCTTTATTCCATTCATCCTACAATAATTCATGAATTCATTTGACTTGTATTTTGCCCCATTATCTGATCTTAGGGTGAGAATTTGCAAGCCACTTTGCTTTTCAACCATTTCCTTGAACTCAAAAAATGTTTTAACACTTCTCACTTCTCATGTAGAAAGTACACCCATGTTTTCCTAGAATAGTCATCTGTGAAGGTAAGAAAATATTGTTCCTTTCCAAAAGACATAGTCTCCATGGGACCACACAAGTTTGAATGTATCAACACTAGATGATTTCCAGCCTTCTGTTGATGTGTTTTCTTGACACCTATCAACTAAGTGATTGGGGTAAATATGTGAACCTATTTTTATTTCAAATAGAGACCTAAATTTTTTCAATCTTGCAAAGTTCCAAATAATCGTCAATTGTTGATCGTGAAGATCCAACAAGTTTCCAATCAACTTCATTTTTCCAGTTCTTCATCACGAAAGTCTAACTCTTTGAAACCAAAAAGAAGAAAACAAAAGAATGGATACTAAAAGAAGGAAAATACTTATGCCAAGATTCTCACTAAATAACCCTATGTCTCAACTCTATTCAACACTTTACATAATTTAAAACATAGCTCATATGCCCAAGATACACCATTTTTCTCCCACATTCTACTGTCCCATACTTAGCCATTTTTCATTTTCCTTATCTTCCATTCTCCATACTTAGTCATTCTTTCTCATTTTACTTCCTCTTTCCTTTGTCTATACTTCCTTCCCCTCTACCATTTCCATTTTCACTATCCACTTAGTTAGTTTTCATAATACCCACCATTTAGTCATTTCCATAATTTCCACGTTCATTTTCATAATTCATTTCCATGTTCATATTCATATTTTAATTTTAATTTTAATTTTCCATTTACTATTTTACTTTTCATATTTCCTTTTTCCATATTCTATATTCCATTTTCCATTTTCCAAATTTCTATTTCATTTTTCCATTTTCCTTTTTCCATATTTCATATTTCATTTTCATTAAATCTATTCACGACTTACCACATTTTACTCTTTTATACACTAAGTATTCCATTGCATATGCGGGACAATTGCCTTCTCCACTTAACTTTTTTCCCATGTCTGGTGTCTCACACCCACAATCCCACGACCCTCACTTTGCACCTCCATCTTCTGAGTTACCTGAATTGCACCCTTCATGGATTAATCATTTTACTGGGTTTTACACTCTATTTTTACCGAGTCTTATACTTAGTTTATTTTTTATTTTTGAATGAAGATGTGGGAGACCATTCTCTCATTTTCCACCTTCCACTCTTGCATGACTTATCACTTATCTCATTTCTTACTCACTTTTATACTTAGCCAATTATTTGAATGCGGGTGCATGACACTCCTCCTCTCCATTACCTTTTTGCCTCATGTTTTGTGTCCTAAAACCCACATCCCTTCCTCATACTTAGTCATTTTTACTTAGTTTTATCTCCTCACTTACCTCCTTTACCTCCACATTCTCCTAAGTCCACAAACCCTTCATTTTAATTTTTTAATATTATTTCCTATCCTAAGTTTCTTCCCCTTTTTTGTGGACCTACCATATTGGGACATGTGGTAGTGACATGGACCTACCCCTGGGTGACAGGTGGAATTTAGGTGGACTTACCCTTGGGTGACACATGGAGGGGTAGAGATTATTGGACAGTGACATGGTAGGTGACTGGGCAATGATTGGGTGACCAAAATATTACCAAGGAGTAATTTTTTCTAAGGCACGAGAGTCGCACTAAGGATTCCATAAGTTTCTCTATTTCACACATGAATGATAAAGGAGGCATTTTCATTATAAACACTAAGTTTTCCCCCTTCCCAAATGCATGTGGTACTAAGAAAGGAAGAATTAAATCAAGGGATAAGATTTACTCAGGAACACGACTTCTGAGTAGCAAACTTCCTAAGCTCATATCTTGAGTTCTCACTATCCATTTTGGGAATCAACGACTTCTGAGTAGCAAACTTCCTAAGCTCATATCTTGAGTTGTCACTATCCATTTTGGGAAAACAAGACCTCGTTGGAAAGGTAATTTGACAAGGAATATAATGGGGCTTCAATGTATATTGAATTTATCCATAATATTTATAGAAATTAAAATAATAGTGAGCTTTCTTTTCATAGCTTCATGGGAAATCTATTTGGAACCTCGACTTCCCAAGGTTATAAGTTGATATCAAGACCTCCAGATTTCGCTAAAGATGGCTCATTGGAAATAAAAATAATGAATATGATTTTTAGAATGGTTTCCATGGATAGGAAGTCAGTTATCATGCTCATAAAATTAAAATATAGTTGATGTTTTTCAGATAATCAACTTCAAATTTTGGAAATAAATTTTTATTAAATAGCTTTTATAAAAAGGTGAAGTAGGTCCCACTTGGAGGTACATATTTCAATGAACTAATTCATTAATAAGTGTTAATCAAGCATTGATTTAAAGGATCTACTCTTTATTCCAAAATGAAGAAGCACGTGGGAAGCTTCTAAAAGAACATAAACCCTAATTGCTAGGACAAAGCATTTCAAAGCAACATCGGGAGAATATTTAAAAGGATGAGAGAACCATCGAAGAAAGAGTTAGATCATCAGAATAACATTTGTTTAGCCTTCAATACACAACCAAATTTATCATCTGCAAATATAAATCTCCATTTTCTTACTTCTTCTTCTCCCACACAATTTCTCTCAAGGCTTTGTGCTTGTATGTCTGAAACTGAGCATAAGGCTGAGTTTAGACATTTTTATTTTATTCTTTTAGGCCTCTTTCTAAAATATCAATAGGAGTATTTTACTGCCATGTATATGACTAATAATGTAAAACAGAGAATGCCTAATTGATTCATGGAGGTTTAGTTCTTAAATTTGGAAAGCTTTATTTATGAGCATTAGTGTTATAGCAAGATTTGCCTCACCCTATGCAATCTTGCATAGAAGGCCTTTTTCCATTTCCCTATGGAGACTTTTCAACCCTTTTTTCAAATCCTAGATCTAAAATTACATTTTTTTCCCACATGTACGCACCTTGCCTACTATACAACATGCGTATATGCAGACTGCACCACTACAATCCGCATACAACGAGATTTGTGCCCAAAAATGAAAAATGGTGTCAAGTTTCCATGTCACGACATAAGATGAATGATCCTTGGCCTTTTGTATACTAGAAACGTTCCGACTTAGCCCTTTAGTTCCAATTGAAGGCTATAAATGGGCCAATTCTGAGCTATGTAAAAGAGGAGAAAGAATTCAACTTTGAGAGAAAAGTTACTTTGGATAAATTATTCACTTCATATTGAGTCTGCATCCCTTTGTCCTTTAAGTCTGAACACAATATTCAACCCCCAAGATCTTCCCTTATTGATTGAGAACTTCACTGTCTCTCTTCTATGAACTTTCCTTTGGTTGAGGATTGAAGTGGTGGAGGCCCAACTGAAAGGAACTTAGTTTCTCTATTCTGAACCGTGCTGACACAGAAGTCTATAACCTTTTCAATTTTTCTGATTATATATTAATAGAAATACTCTTTTCTCGTCCAATTGATATCTTGCAAATATTTGAATTATTATTCCATGGGTGTATTTGTTATGTATATTAATGGATTATGATATTGAATGTGCTAACATCATATATTATCACCATATGCTTGCTTTTCTTAGTTGTTGAGGACTAGTTGTAGGTATATTGCTTTGGGTCAAGTGCTCAATGGTGGACTTCATCGAACGTATGGACGAGGTAGGTCTTTTATCTTGTCTTGATAGCATATTTTTTTATATAACATACTTGAGAATAGAGTTGATTTCTACAGTCATTTCCGTCTGTTGTGGTTTACCCCTAGCCATAGAGAGATTTTCCTCGTAACATAATTGGCGACCATACTAGGGATTGAATCTTCTTTCTTAGGGTTTGGAGTGTTTTTCTCCTTAGATTACTCTCGTCCCTATTGCGTTTCTTTTCGTATCATTTCTTGACAACCTCTGTTCACTTTGGGTCTGAGTCTTTCAGCCTTCTCCTTTGCCTAGCTGTGTTTTTGAAACATATACATGGGTTTTGCTTGACAATCATGCATATACATGTGCTGTCCTTTTGCAAGATACGTACATATGTGTTGTTTCCTTGAACAATCGCATACATCAACATCTTTTGCTTGTTAGCTAGGTTTGGTTCTTGTTGGGTAGGTTTTGATGATTGCTGAGTCTTCTTGGGTCTCTGTAGTGACTGTTAAGTGTCTGTGGAATGAATGGAAACCTGTCTTTGGTTGAATTTTTGGGCGAAGTCTTTCTCATCATCTTTTCATTTTGATTGTCCTTATACATTGGGATGGGTGTTTTGCTCCTTGGTATCCTACTTGAGTTGTCTCTTTCTATATACAGTAGAGTATTTATATATCAAGCTGTTGTTTAGTCCATGCATTTTCATTCTTCTTATATTGAAAATAAAAAAATATTAGGCATTTTGCATTGCTTGGAATTTTGATCTTTTGAGTATTCGTCATATTAACTTAGTGCATGTAAAGAAAGATTGCATTTTTACTTTAGAATTGCAGAGTTGAAATTGAAAATTGCATTTGTTTTAAGAAGCATATCATTCATTGAAAATTGAAGTTAGGAATTTGCATTGTATTCATATTTACTTTACTTGTTGAGTCATAACATCATGAGTTTCACTACTATACCTTTTTGATTAAGCATGACCATTAAAATCAATGCTATAATTTAAAATTGATTAGCTAGGGTGCACAAACTAGCTTAGGATTTAGTGCCTTGGAATAGGATTTTGTGAGTAAACTTCTCCAAGGCTATTAAATCAACATATGTGTCTGACTAAGGGAGTGGAGAAATCCTGGTAATATCAAGAGGCTCCGCTTACATTGGAGTTAATCACGAGGTCGTGCGAGGTTGGTTGAAGGGATATCCCCCTGATACCTTCTTAGTGTCAGAGATATTTCTGGGGATCTATTCATATCTGGGGATCTTGTTAGTTCCCTTACCTCCGTGAGAGGTGGTGATTTCAAGGTTTCGGGCTTTTCTACCCTGCCCATACGGTGGACCTGACTTACGACTACTCACCTGCGCATCAGTTATACATTGGTTGCTTAGTTGCTTGACTTAGGTGCCACATAGGTTACTTGTAGGGGTTATTCTGTAGGTACCTTGGGTTAGATAAGGGTTCGACAACACACAACCTTTATGGAGGATTACCTCTCTGGGGGGATGTACCCGACTGGTTGTTAAGCCCAGGAGGGCCCTTATAACTGATTCTGTTACCTCTGATCTTTAGCAAGGAGTCTCAAGCCCCTCTTGGGCGAGGCATACCTTCTTTAGGGAGGGAGGCCCCTTTCAACCACTTTACCCCGTTTGTGTGCATATTAGCTGTTTGATTATTTTTGTTGTGCTCTTTGATTATTAGTAGGCCTTAGATATTTTATATCATGTTTTGAGTTGTAATTATCATGGATAGTAGAGTTCCCATTGCTCCCTCTTTTACCGCTACCACCCCCATGATGCTCACTCATTTCATGGGGACAAATCTGTCCACTTTTCATAATGGTATGAAAAATTATGACACTTAGTCCATGCCTTAGGTCTCTAATCATTTTCCTGTTGATATGCCAAATGTGCCTTCACCCTTTCCATCCTCTCCCTATCCCATTTATATGAATCCTAACATTGGATCCGGGGGCACCATGGCCCAACTACCTACCTCTTCATTTGATATGGGCCATGTCCCTCAACCAACTCTCAATGTGGGAGGTTGGAACCTCCCCTCTTACGGATCGAGTCCTAGCTATGCTCTTTCAAGAGAAAATACTCAAATGAGTGCTTGTTCTACTTATTACACACCATCCGCGTATCCTTCGTCTGCCATGCTGGTTCCTTCGAACAATTTTCCGATGATGGGTCCACATATATCCCCGGGTCTTTCATACGAGGATAATCAGTTTTACGGTTCGGGCTACCCTCTTCACGGAACCCCTTCACATGGGGGAAAAATATATCCTCGAATAATCCTTATCATACCTCTATCTCTTCACAAACTTTAGTGATGATGCCCGTACAAACCTCTTTGGATCAATTAGGTGGAGGATACTACTTTTCTGGGTAGGGATAGGGGGTAAACCATGACCCTTCATGGCCTGCAATGTTTCAAAGCCAATATTTCCCTAGACCTTGATATCAAATGCCACAACCCACCTCTATTCCAGTCATTGCCAGTCATATTGGATCTCCATCACCAACCTTTTCCAGTCATGTTGGAGATGGGTCGACGATCTCTGCAAGTCATGTTGATGACCCACACCCAACCACTGGTAGTCATGCTGGGGGAATAACTCTAGTCACCATGAATCATATCGATGTCACATATCCAACCTCTGTACATCATGTGGGAGATGAATCTCTAGCATTTTCCAGTCACGCTGAGAGCATGTCACCAACCATTTTGAATGACGTTGGGGGCATCAAGAAGCCTAGACGTATCAGACGTAAGCATAAATTCCTTTGAAGGACTTGCAAAGGAGACCACCTTACTCGTTTGTGTCCAACTACTGCTGGGATACCAGAAGCATGGCTCTCACCTGAGGGCCCTTTGGGTTCTGAAGTGTCTGTGGTTTCTCCACACCCTGTTTCTCCTTTGATTGACACGACAGTTATGCCACTGCAATCCTCTCCTGACCATACCCCCGTTGTCGAGGGTAATGTGTCCCCTATCCCTATTATCATGCATCCTCTTCAACCTATAATTGAAGAAGTGGTCGTACCGGTGCAATATCTGGTCAATCCAACTCTCATTTTGGAGGGTGATGCATTCTTCAACCATGTTGTCAACATTATTGATAACACTCCTTCTGCACAAGAGAGAGTTTTACTCTCCCCAAGTACTCTCCCTTCAAGTCCTGGAGAAGTTCCCTTTGATTGGGATGGGCTTGTGGGGTATCTAATGCCCTCACCTATGTCATTTCTAGTAAGAGACATTATCCAATATATCACGAAGATGATAACCTCCACTAGAACTTTATCCTCCTTGACTTGGAGAGCTTTGGGTTTATCCAAGCTTATGTCGGCTATTCGTAAGATATTGACATTCCAAAAAAGTCCATCACGTGAGCCTTGGCCTCCCCCATGACATGACGCCTAGAAAATCCTAAATGAGTTTGATTTAAGCTCTTTTTCGACTCGTCTAAAAAGCAAAAAGATTGCCAAGTGATTTGACCCTTTCACACTTGTTAAATTGGACTTGAAAGGTCGCGAGTCTTAGTTAAGCTCTTTTTCGAATCATTTACAAAAAGCAAACAATTTACGAGTGAACTTGTCTCTTTCACACTCGTAAATTGGATTTGAAAGGACGTCTACTTGGTACAAGTTTATCCCTTTTTCAAACCAAGTAGACTACGATTATGAAAAATGACTTTTTTGGCGTTAAGTTGTAATTGCATTTCATTCCCTTGCTTGCAGTATTGAGCCTATAGCCGGTTCTCGCTTTGCGTTATAAACCATTTTCCTTAGCAATTTTACATCCTCAACCAAGCCGAGCCTTGTTTATATCCTTCACAATTTGACACCCTATACCCAAGAGGGAACATTCCCCCGAGTGTCCATCTCCCGCATGCATCTCCTTGCATTGAGAATAGGTATGTTCCACTGCTGGAACTAGTTTTTCTTACTTGTGACACTCGTTTTCTCCTATGTATCATAGAATTCATTTGTCTATGAAAAAAAACTAAAAATCGGGCGAGAAGGGAGTATTATATTATATTGGAAGCAGTTATGTCACCTTTGAACAAAGAACAAAGTTATTGAATCCAATTGTCATCATAATTTTGGGATTAGTATGGCCTTAGGAAGCTGAGCTCGTTACATAGAGTTTTCTCCATCGATTGGTTACTCTTCGAGTCCCTATGGAGAATTTCATTGATGCCTCCTACATCTCATGGTTTCATCATTGAGTCTATGCTTCCGGATTCTTCCAAATATCTCATGCTCTTGTTCAAAGGAAGTCTATCAACCTGTTTCAGCCAGTCCTCAGAACTTTTGAATTTGCATGTTGGCCATGCCCTCAGTTTGTCTTAGAATCACATGATGTTGTAGTCCTATCACACAACCTGGTCCTACTTCCATCATTGGTAGGTAACCATGAACCCAAAAATCAAAATTTCATCATTGGTCATTGAATGGGTGGTTTCCCTTGTGTTCGACGAAAAGACATATATTCACACATTGGGATTCGTG
>SNQJ01S0024362.1:23336-65831 GCA_010110895.2 Picea sitchensis
ATATGTGACTGATGCTGAATGTGCCTGTGTTTATTTCTCTGCATTATTGTGATCATCATTCAGTGTTTTTGCAAAGAGTTTTAAAAAGAAGCATAATTGTTTAAGCTCAGTAACAACTGATTCACCCCCCCCCTCTCAGTTGTCCAACATAGGTCTCTTGGACTCTCGATGACAGCTACAATATCACTTGACGTTTCACATTCTTTCAAGTGACTAATACCATAACCCTAGCAGATTAGGTTTCCAACATTCCCCCCCTTAATCTGAAGGGGTGTATATGAGTCCAAGGTGAGAGATAAAATATTGAAGTATGCAGCTGAAATATTGAAGTGGAAAACTATTGATGGTTGGATACACTCTCTGAATCTGGTGGTTTTGGGATGACCACAAACCAAATGTCTAGTAGAAATTGATATCTTCTACTAAATGATGATGGTGGTTTAATGAAGACCACAAACCAATCTAGTGGTTTATGGATGACCACAAACGCTGGAACTTGGATTTAGGGATCAATGGTTCCCGAAACATTTCCTAAGTTAGCTAGAAGATGTAAGCTGATGTATTATGCTAATTGGAAGTTCTCTCAAATGCTGGTTTAAAGATGAACATAAGCTGTTATGTAGTAGAAGTTGAAAGTATTCTACTAAGTGGAGGTTTAAGGAAAACCACAAACCAATCCAGTGGTTTACGAATGACCACAAACAAAATCACGCTTGGTTGTCATGCTCACTTATTACTACTTGATTGATAAGAATTATAAACTTGAAGCTTGACTATCAATCATTGATGTTGTTCCCCCCTATTGGGTACAAGGTGAGAAGATGCAAATCCTTTCACTGCAAGATGCATCAATACTTGAGAATGAATTCTACGGTATGACTGAGATATCTTCTTGATTGTTGATGACCATCACCAAGAAGTGATCCACCCATAGTGGTTCGTCACTCTTACAAATTTATTGCATTTGGAACATCTCTTCGAAGGATAATTGTGTTTTCCATAATGATCGCAAGGATGAATATCAAAGAATTGATCTTCCATGTGGCCAACACGCTGACAATGTCGACATTTCATAATCTTCTCTTGAACTGGAGTAGGTGAATGTGAACTTTATTGAAGCAATAAAACACTCTGGAATTGGATCAGTTTGGTATAATATAGAATATGAAAGGTCACTTCCTTTCTATACTGGTTCTATGCTTGATTTCTTCCCAAGGTCTGATGATTGGCTTGGAAAGAAGAAGTTGAACTTTATTTTCACTTGAATTGCTCCTGCATTGGCTATTGGTATGAATTGACATCATCATCTTCTTTGAGAAGAGGGTTTTTCGGAACAAGGAATAGTTCAAAATGTCAAATATTATTTCGTTCAAGTGCATCGTGAATAAGTCGAGTCTAAGTTTGCAACAATACTACTTTGGGTTATGAAACTTGCAATCAAGTTACAATAGATTGCAAAGTTGATTTGTTAGTGGTACTGTATTTTCCACATAAGAGAGTATTAGAGTATTCAGTAGCTCTAATAGTTCATCCATTCTAATCATCTAGAGATAAAATTAGATATCATAGGGTTTCTTGCAACTCCACCCTTTAACAATCAAATGCAAACTCAACAAATGGAGGGTGTTGATTGCTACTGAAAATGCACCTGTTTATCAAATCTGATTAAAAAAACAATAATGATCAAAGAATAATCAATTATACAAAAATTCATCGTTGGAAGCTGCCAATGTTAGCACCACTGTGAATCGTCCCAAATTTTCATACGCTTTTATATTTTTTCAAACTTCAAAGGTTTCTACTCTTGTGAAGTACATTGCAAACTCCCGTAGGTCCATTTAGTAGAACTTGATCTAATGTTTTGAAGGACTCAACAAAAAATAGAGTCAACAATTTCCTCCTCTGTATATGACTGCATACCCCTAATCGTCGATATCTTCATCCATAATAGAGCAATCAAACATAAAGTCAAAAAGTTCACAGAAATCCATAAATTCTACTTCATTTTTCTTAAAAAAGTCCAAGACATGAAGTTAGTCCTCAAGAAATTTTTTTAATGCACATGGATGATCAAGGTCTATAGACTAATATACATCAATACAATACAAATGGCCCTCATGGTAAAGAATATTGTATTCACTTAAATCTCCATTATGTAGAAAATAAATGCAATTCATTAGAAAATGAGTTCGACATTGTAGCAATATACAAAAATCTACATATCTTTTGAAACTGGAGTAAAAATTTAAAGCTAAATCATGAACACTATGCCCCTTTTTGTCTGAAGAAGAACATGTGCATTGTGATCAAGCCCCTGAGAGACGACCATGTTCATAAGATCAATGTAGTGCTCCTTTATCAGATATAAGGGTTTTCCACTATTCATATAATAGTCCTCCTCTCCAAATGAATCCAAGTATGGAGAAGGCCAAGGAACATGACATGTAGACCTTTGAAGAAAAATGTTGGAGTTCTCTTGGCCTGTGAGGAATGCTAATGGTCTATACAGAGCTAACGATAAGTTTTTCTTCCACTGAGGTCACTTTGTTTCATCGAACAATTATCTCAACAAATTAGGGTTTCCAGGCTACTAGGACATGTTCAGGATTACAAAATTATACAAAATATGGGAGTGAATGTGAGTGGAGCCATAGATGCAATCCAATGTTGCTACAATTTGTTTTATGTAGGGCTCTTTTTGGCCCTTGATTTTACATAGGATTAAAACTTGATCATAAATTAAGAGGTTTGGGATGATAATGGTTAGGGGTTCCTGGTTGTAAGAGAGGGAATCATCTCAACTATAGTGGATTTAGATGCCCCTAGTTTGGTGGCCTCATTGACGTCATCAAAATAATCATTTGACTCTTTCACATTCATACAATTTCCAATTTCATTTTGATAACTTTCAAGAATGTGATGACCATTAACGATTATAGCGAGTTGTACCAGTTCTTTCTATAACTTTCTAAGCTTTGCATCTTCTTAGCTATGGAAAATGTCAGGCAAAGTTCACATTACATCAAAGAGTCAGAAGGAAGCCATTAACCATAAAGTTGTTTAACAAACATAAACATTCAACTAATCACTTCATATATCCAACGCTTCATATATCAATAGACAAATCTTGATCATTTCAAATATTGCGTTCTCTTAATGCCTCTGATGTATATGCTTCATTTGGGCAATGTAAGGATTTTTTCTCTGAACAACTCAAGTCCAATTATCGAGATTCATGGCCAGAGTTACACCAAACTAGATTGATCAATGATTATAGTGTCACCGATGGGAATGTGCTGCTACTTGTTCTCTGTCTTTTTGATCTTCAACTAGAAAGGAATCACAACATTAGAGAGTTGAGGCATCAAGTTTTCATAGAGAGAAAATGATCTGTGTTTGTAGGTGATGAGGAGATATTTTCTACATGTGGCGAGGCATGTCCAAACTTGGGAATCAAAGGATAACAAATATTGCAAATAGAGTAACATAGAGCGAAGGAATGCATGATAGAGATGAAGTAATGAATAGGTCCGACCGAGAGATTAAATGTATTCCAGGTAATGAATTCATTCCAAATTTTATAGATGAGTGAAGCCGTGTAGTGGTCGAACACACAGATGACAAGATTTTATTTTGGAGGAAACCCTAATTGCAGACTAACCTAGAGAAACATTTGACCAGAGGGAATAAAGTAGAATTGGAGGAAGATGGTTTGTAGATGTGCAGGAAGAGGAACATTTTGGTATGCAAGAGATTGAAATTCTCAAAGTAGATAATCAATGACTAAACCAAGATGCCATGGAAAACCACCACAACTTTCTTCAGGCCCTAAAACCTATAGACACTCTGATACCATTCTTGGAATGTGAAAAATAAAGATAAGAGTGAGTTGCATTTTTTCATTGATATGATACATGTATAAGTACATGAGTTGTGACGTTTGTATTCATCTTTCATTAGGTGTTTTGTACTCTCAATGATTGTTACAATATCACTTTATGTTTCACGTTCCTTCAAGTGACTAATACCATAACCCCATTGGATTAGGTTTCCAACAATATGTCCTACAAAAAGTAGGTTTTTCTTCAATGCTAGTGTCAATAAAGTATCATCAATTAATTTCTTCTTTCCATTCAATGCTAGGATTTCCAATGTACCTTTCCCTTTAACTTATGAAGCATTATCATCACCAAATATTACTTTACCAGAATAATGATAATTTATTCTAGTAAACAAYGCCTCTTGATATATCATATGTGTTGAACATCCCAAATCAACATGCCAAGMTTCAATATCTTAATTGAGTGTGTTATCAGACTAATCGGTAAGTGAGGACACAAAAAAATCTCCCTAACTTCCCCAGGAAACTAGAACAAAACAAGACATAATACATACTTCACCTTAAACTTCATTGTCATATAAACTAGTTTAGAGAGGTACACGTGACACACCTTTTAAACAACGCTTGATCCTCACTAGTGTTGTCCTTGTAACTCCTTATTTGAGTTTCCAGAATGGTAAGCCTGTCTAAGAAGCACAAACCAACAAAGAGGGAAAACAAAGATATATATATTCCAGTGAAGTCTATGTATAAGATCAAGGAATTATACAATAAAAGTTAAAACACTTTTATAGGGAAGAAATGTATTGTTGCATTATATTAAATGGAAAGTGGAGAATACAACCCATGCCTTGATGTTTCAAGGTCCCCTTTCAATGGATCTTTGCTCCAACACACACACCTTTTCTCTAATGCCTTGGATGAAGAAGATCCACAATCTGACTTGGAGAACTAAAGCAAAGTTTTGAAGCATAATCTGTAGTAGAAATCTCCATGCAAATCTTAGCCTATTCAACCTTAGCCTTTTCCATGAGAGACCCCTCTTTATATAGTGTGAAAGGGAGATGGATGAGGATATTAGGATGATCCCACTGTTGGCCCCCGACCAAGTTTTGAGGAAACCTTGGTCAGGTTTGGACAAATTTTCGGACTTCGACAGGCTGGTCGAAGATGGAGCGCCATGGCAGAGCTGAGATCGTGGATCTCACTTATTTTGTGGGCTACGTGGACCCAACAAGGGGTTCGTTAGGGTTTTTGTATTGGGTTATGGGATGTTGGCCCATGGGTTTACCCATGTTTAGGCCCTTTTGTAAGGAAATGTAAAAGTATAAATAGATAAGAACGTATGGTAGAAATAGATAGAGACAAGAAGTGAAGTCTTGGTAGCTAAGTGCAAGTAGTTTTGGGTTTCTTAGTGAAACAAATTGTGTATGTAAGGCTCTATGCTTGATAGAGAAGTTGGATTTGTGCCTTGACCTAGTTGTGGGAAGGAGGACCTGGCGCTCAGTGCACAGATATCCTGTCCGATGCAAAGCTTGGATTTGTGGCTTAGTGCACAGGAGCGGATGAATGTAAGATTCATAAGAATAATAAATAAGACAAAGAAGTTGGTGGACGTAGCCCCACACTGGGGTGAAGCACGTATATCTTGTGTATTTGGTGTGCTTTGTGCTATGTTGTGTTTTTCATTTATCTACTTAGTGCTTTTGTTATTATGTATAATGGATAGATATGATGTTTCTTAGTGATTTACTTGTGATTTATGAATGAATGATGGATATAACTCATTGCTATGTGCTAAGTGGTTGAAGTACTTAATATTTATTGTTACTGCACCGATCTATCTTAGGGTTTTGTTCTGCAATGTTAATGAAGATAATGAGTTAATGAATATCATATTGTAGTGTTAATAGAATACTCTACGAAGTGTTGCTATAATAGATCTGGGTCCCATATTGGTTACAGACACCTAAGTCCTGTAACCCCTCCTGCCTCTACCTCGGGTGAGACTTCGCCTGTTTCACAGGTGTTGCCGAAAGGGCTGGTAGTTAGGGTTTTGTTGGTGTGATATTGAATCATTGAACCCTGGGTATGCCCCTATGCCAACACCCATTAAATATGAGAAGTGATTAATATCCAAATCGATCGGAGGCAACCTCATCTTCTAGAAGATTCCCTTTTAGAACATTCGTGAAATTTTAATTTTCCTATGCTTTAAGCATCATCGCACACTATGTATAGGCAACATGTGACGACGTCATAGTTTATTTTTAGTAAAGAGTGAGACAATCAGGCATCGTCGCACCCCATGCATACATCAATATGCGATGACATTCCTTGTTATGGTTTTTGAAAGAGGAAAATCAAACCTCTTTTCTCATGGAGAAAGTCTCTTTTAATATTTTCAGGGAACATGAAAACATGTTGTCAGTTGATCACTGAGGTGACCAAAATAATGTGTAACATAATTCCCCCCAAAGTATGAAGTTGGAACTCGTGATAGCTGAAATACTTTGTAGAATGTGTGTGTCGAAAACAAGGAGCACATCGATCGAGAACCTGCAAACAATCGAGAATCTGCATAATAATATACCATATTCTGAGGTAGGAATTCCCATGCTCAGACTACAAGTGACTCTAATCGTAAGTTTCAAGTGAGTCATGGCCAATAAATATACACGGTGGATCCATGTCATCATGATTTAGCATAGGCACCATGAATACACTGTGGATCTATGCTCTAAAAGAATTCAAATTCAGACATAGCCACGAGACATACACAATCAATATATGTGTCGGTACAAACTTATGAATACTCCGTCGCAACCTGGACCAAGATGATGAGATCCAGGGTCTTCATTTCCATCGTCTCTAAATACAAATCTAACCATGTGATTACAGGTGTCGAAGTCGAACATGGTAGAAACCACTTGATTACCAATCATTAATGAAAAGCGTTAACAAGTGCGAGGGAAATCACCATTGATGTCAATGACTCCCAAGGTACTCTAGTATAGTCCAACGAATGTGAATAAATGATTTGAAGTCGAACACTCGATGAAATATTCCAATCAAGGGTCAATGATGTGAACCCACTGTTGAAAGCGAAGAAACTTTCCATTGAGGCATGCAGRCTCTAAGGTAATAAATGATTTATAAATCTTGTTCTTGGATAATGAGTTGAAGTCGACAGGAAAAGACTCGTCATACGAGGGCCTTGATGTATCCCCCATCAATGACACGAAATATGTAACAAATGTAAAGTAGATAAGAGTATGAAGTGATTCAAAAATGACACAGGGAAGGCTGACATGGTAGAAAATTTATAACTACAGATGGTTGAATCAATAGAAGGCTTGTTTAGGTTGGACTTCTCTTGAACATATGGATGACAAAACAATTGTCTTGGAAAAATTGACTCAAGGAGGACCCAACACATGAAATTTTGGATGGTCAACTGAGAGACAAATAGATTTCCCAATCCAGATACAATGATGAAGGGGGGTGTCATGTTCAAGAGAGACTATTATTGCCACTAAAAAAAATACAGAGACACATTTCTTTCCCAATTTCCCTCCACCATTTCTGGTGAGTACCTATTTATTTTTATGCAAGCTTGAGGAGGATAACATATGATTGTCAATGTAAGATCATCCTTAGGACGAGTCCCTCAGAGTATGTTTAACAAACCCTATGAAGGAGTGGTTCGATCCCATATGGGTCTTTCGATGTTTGTTTAATGAGTCTAAAGAGATAAAACTCAAGGGTTTTTCATTTTTAGAGATTCTGAAAAACACACTCCATCATGTCCTTTTTCGTAAGTTAATTTGATGAGACGGAAAAAGAGATAACCTACCACTCATCAGATGTTTTCTTCAAATACTTTTACGAGTGTGAAAAGAAAAAGGTCTCTCGGCCATCTTTTCATGTTTAGGGAGCTTGAAAAGAGCTTAAAGGATACTCCATAGGTTTCATTTTTCTTGTTACCAATGCGAGTTCGAAAAAATGACAAAACATTACTCGATTACATTCTCATGGTTTCACGAGGGTGAGAAATAATTAAGACTCTTCTTAGAGTTTTCCCTGAAAAAACCCTAAAAGGACCTGTACATAAACAATATGAAAAAACAAATAAAAAAGGGTGGACCCCTATTTAAAGTCTCGTCTCTAGACCTTTTAATTTGCAAAAGTCAATACTTTGCCAATTTTATTATACTTTAGGGCATGGATAAAATATAAAAATAATAAAATTTTGCAAATAAAAAGTGGTAAAAATCAATAAAATAGGCCCAAAACACCATTTTACTATTTCATTTGCAAATTTACCCAAATAGTGCTCCAAATCCCCTTTTCTCCTCGAATTTCAACTGTCGATTGCAGAGCGTGTGGTGGATCATTTTGTGAACCATTGCCATCAAACAAGTAATCTTCTTCTTCTTCATCTTTTCATGGTTTCAAAATTTGTTTCCATTGGTTAAATTTGGGTGTTGGGTCAATTTTTTGGGGCTACTTGCGTGTTGAGATCGTTGGAGGTGCCCTATATCGTGAACTGTGACGATCTTGCATTGTCACAGGTGACCCTAAAGGAAGGGTGCAATGATGTTTATTTGCATGAAAGTGCATCCCTGCGACGACCGCAATGAAAAATTTAAAAAGATAAACTTCATCTAGAAAAAACCCCCAGGAAAGAATTTTTATGTTTCTAATCTTTTTTTAATGTTCCTTGGCAGGATTTCCTTGGTCAAGATGCTTGAGTGGCATGAGAAAGAGAATGAAGAAGAGGATTATTTTGCTGGGAATGACTCGAGGACAATTATGGATCTAAGGCAATGTGGGTTACTCAAGTTTTTCAAGATTTAGGGCATGAGAGCCCAGTTGAGGCTGCTAGAGTATTTGGTTCACATGTGGGATGTGAACGAATAGGATTTTTGCATGGGTGTTCATACACTGACAATAGATATAGAGGATATCTATTTTTTGACAGGGCTATCTCGTTGTGGTTCACGGGTATCGCTCACTAGAAGCAGGGGTGGAGGTGAACCTATGGATTATTGCGTCTGCCACCAATGTGTGCCAGGTACCGAAAAAATAGTCGCAAGGTAGCCATCAGAGATGTCCAGGATTTACCGTTGTAGACAATCCTTTACACTTTTACTCGCATGATAGGGAGTGCATCTCCCCATATGGATTTGCAAATCCATTTTCAGTATGCGATAGAGTGCATGGAACCCAGAGTCTTCAACTAGTGTGAGTGTGTCCTGAAAAGCATGAAAAAACAACTCACAAAGTGCCGAAATGGTTGGTTGAAACAATTTGGATACGGGTCCATTTTGGTGTCCTTCTTTCTAGAGAGGGTTCCTGTCCTATGTCTGTAGGTGGAGTGGGGTATACCCACTCCACAGAATCCACGGAAGAAGAGGTAGGTGGATCTTATGTCTTGACATGGTGGTGTTCCCATCGTCAAGCATGACGATTTTTTCTTCCAATGATTGAGGAATCAAATACTCATGGTGGAAGACTATGCATATGATGGGACATATTTCCATGGGGATCCTGCTCTAGATCTTCCTGATGGATGCCGGTGGGTAGACATAGGTAAGAAGGATTTTTTTTTTATACAATGTTTTTGTGTTATCTATCCAAGACTAATCAAGTGCTCTCAATAATGCAGATGTGGGGCCTTCTCTTCCTCCGGGATCATCTCCCATCTAGAGGCGGGGAGAGAGAGGTGTTGTACCAAGGGTAGCTACTGCAGATCTTGAGAGTATCGATCAAAACCTGGAGGGACTAACCATGAATGCCCCTGATGCCACGGTGGATGACATTCCTAGGCACTATCAATGCCACACAATGGGCGTATCTGCATCCATCGATCAAATGATCTATAAGGTAACACGTGCGGTTGCTTGTTACAGTGAGAAACATCTTTGATTCTTTTTGTACATGAATCCATGATCTTCACATTTTGATATTTTGGTCTTAAGACAAACACTTTTTGCAAACTTTATCATTATAAATATAAAGTTCCTACCGACTTACTTGTTTTTGTAAAAAGTGTGTTTGGATTTATAAATGTCTCAAATGTCCGTCTAACACATAATTAGCCAATGCATCTGTCAATGTATTTAGACATATAGGAATGTGTTGATATTCGATATAATCAAAATGTCTTTCCAAGAGGTGAATTTGTAAATATACCCGTAACAAAGTAGGACTTCAGATGGAATAAATGTTACTCAACTTTAGTACCACTAACTATGAATCAAGTCATACAACAAGATGACGGATGACTAGTGAAACAATGTCATTTAACAACTCAATAGCTGCACTATATTCCGCGATATTATTAGTTGCACAACCAAGGCAAATTCCATGTAGACTGATCAATTCATCCGTAGGTGCATAGATTTCCCAAGCAGAAGAAACTAAGTTTTGAGTACTGTGACTAGCACCATCAACAAAACCGATATAGGGTAGGGAAGACATCGACATATAGAAACCAAGCACAATGCAAGGTAAGCAGTAAATCACACAAGAGTATGATACACTAAAAATACACAACACTCATGCAAAAATGATTTAAGCATAGTACTTCTTCAAGTAAAGCTCATTTTTGGGTTCACTCAAAGAAATTCCATCATAATCTACCAACTCATAATCCCCTTTCTCCAACACTCGTTTCACAATGTAAAGGCCCCACCACATGGGCTCGAATTTACCAGCTCCTAGTAAGTTACGATCTTGTTCGTAAAGGAGAACTAGATCACCCTCAGAAAATGCTCGTGGTTTGACATACTTGTCATATTGAGATTTGACACAATTTTTCTGAGTTTCAATGACTAAGGAAACATCACGACGGGTCTCGTCTAATTGCATCAAATACAAAAGACGTTTCTCTTCAACTGAGGTGTTAGGGAGAAGTTCAACAACAAGTTTCAAGGATGGGATTTCACATTCAATCGAAAAAATTGCTTCAATACCATATACTAATTGGAAAGGTGTAAACCCTGTGACAGATTTAATGGATGTCCGATAGGCCCATAATGTTGAGAAAATAATCGTGTGCCAACTGGACTTGTGAATTCCTACCATCCGTCGAAGCATAGTAGTAAGAACTTTGTTAATTTCTTCAACTTGGCCATTGGCCCATGGACAATAAGGGGTTTAGTTTTCATGTCGAAGACCCAACTTATCAGTAAGTTCAAACATCATGAAATTGTGAAAATGACTACCATGATCAGTGACGATGGATCGAGGGACACCAAATCTAGCAATGATATGATTGAATATGAATAACGCTGTAATTTTTCTGGTATTATCAAATGTAGGCATCTCCTCGGCCCACTTAGTGAAATAATCCATGGCTATGATAATGTATCCATGCCCCCCAACCAAGTGAGGGTTACATGTCATGAAGTCAATGCCCCATTTAATGAATGGACCAACAGAAACTACAGGGTGTAAGGGAGCCAGATGAGATCGGATTTTATGGTTGTAGGTTTGACAAGCATGACATTTCTGGATGACAATAATGCAATCCTTAAACAATGAAGGTCAGAAATAACCATCTCGTAAGATCTTTTGGGCAGTGGCATACCCAGACATATGACCGCCACATGCCCCAGAGTGAAATTCATTCAAATCTTTCTTAGCTTCATCATAAGTGAGACATTGTCGAAATATAGAATTAATACCACGACGATAAAGAGTATCACCAAGGATAATGTATTGACGAGCTTGAAATCGAATACGACGATGATCTGTACTAGTAATATCAGGCCAAAATTTTTGGGTTTGGAGATAAATGGTAATATCTCCATACCATATGTCGTCAGAACTGATCAGAAATAGAGATTCATTAGGTAAGGAATCCTTTGCCACAATTTCTGTTTCAGTAGAGGGAAGGTCACATATCAATTCAAAAAAGACCAAAGACTTCTTTGACTTGGCACACTCAAATTCCAAATCAAACTCTCGGAGAATAACTATCCATTTAGAGTATTCCCCCCCCAACAATTGTCGAGTAAGGATGTGTTTCATGGGGTTGCAAACAKAAATGATTATGGTTCTGCGTAATAAGATGTAGYRACGAAAACTTTGAACARCTTGAACAGATGCCAAGGACAATTTCTCCACATGTAGGTATTTGGTTTCGATGGTCTTGAGACTCCGACTCAAATAATATATAACATGTTCATCATACGAATCATCCTCTTGGACTAGAACCATARCAATGGTAGTTTCCGAAGCAACTAAATATAGGAAATAATCTCGACTATAATCGGGTGGAAACAACAGTGGTGTACAAGTTAAGACGAGTTTCAAAKATTCAAAGGCTTTGTTGGCAGTGTCGTCCCATACAAAATCGTAACCTTTCTTGAGGAACCGAGTAAATCATTTCATTAATTCAACATAATTGGGAATGAATCGACGTAAAATGTTTTCCTTCCCTTKMAAACTTTGGAGTTGKAGTAGTGTGGAAGGAGGAGGTAACTTGAGGATAACCTCAACCTTTAAGGGGCCTACTCTAATCCCATGTATAGACACGATAAAACCAAGAATTCRTCTGGATTCCACACAAAAAACACATTTCCGTGGATTSAATCGTATGCRATAATAACAATAGCATAAGAAAATGGCCCGTAGATGTGCCAGGTGATCTTGATGATGCATAGAATGCRCCGATATATTTTCTAGATAAGGTTGTACAATGTTCTTTATGTCATGAAAAGTGTAATAGATAGCGTGCTGAAAAGTCGCACCAACAGTTTTGAGACCAAAAKGTAGTTTCCAGTATGCGAAGGTTCCCCAAGGGAAAATAAAGCAGTCTTATGTTGATCCGCATGAAAAATATTGATTTGATTATAGTCGAAGAAACCATCCATCATGGAGAATATTTCATTCCCAACATAGTCATCAATAATCTAGTCAACGAAAGGGGTTGGATAATTGTCTTTGGGACAAGATTTGTTTATATCCCTATAATCTACACAAACACAGATCGTTCCTTGTTTCTTGTTAACTGGAACAAGATTGGACACCCAATTGGTCAAAGCCATAGGATAGACAAATCCGACTTTAAGATGTTTTTCAAATTCAAGCTTAAGAGCAACAACGTTACATGGATGTACTGGGTGAAGTCTCCTTCGAACGGATTTAGCGTCAAGGTAAGTCTTAATCTCATGCACAACAATATCAATATCAATACCAGACATCTCTTCGTAACTCCAGGAAAAAACATCACATAATTCTTGAAAAAGGGATTTATAAGTATGGACCTCATCAACAAAACATGAGGCACCGATGTGAAATTTTTCCATGACTCCAGGTTTAATCGATATGTAAAGAGGGAAGGTAGGTGAAATATTACCCAAGTTCCCTTCATACAAAACATCGTGTGTTTATTCAGGAGCACAGGAAATTATAACAACGATAGACATAGTCGAAATCCATTGATAACTCTCCATGGTCTCAGGTTCTAGGAAGAGAATAGAATGATGATGCCCATCGTCCCATGGAGTATCTTCCATAGACATGACTGTCATGATCATCTCAATAGTGGGAAATATAATGTGAAATGGATCGAGAGACATATCACAGAGAGAAGGAGGAGAAGGAGTTGCCAATTAAATAGCTTGATAAGCTGATTCTACCAGAATCAAAGGCATTCGGTCGCCGTAACAGAGACAATTGCCAGAGCTAGGTAGTATCCATGGGTCATAAGACGCAGGGGTTTCACCAACATAGGTCAATATCGTGTTAATAGAGGCGACAAAAGGAGGAGGAATATCGAGTGGTGGAATAGGAAATGTACCCATTAATGTTGAATATTTTAAAATATCCACACCAACATTCTCATAATCGATAGGTGTTTTCAAAATGAAAGGCACACTGCTAGTATGTGAATCGGAATTGAAGAAGGCCAATTGATCGACCGTAATGACTTTTCCTTGGTGCGGGAAACGTAACACACAGAAAATAGTAGAAAAAATTATGCACATGGAATCAATCCATCTACGACCCAATAGAAGGTTGTAATCAAGAGGTGCTTCAAAGACCTCAACCTTGACATTAACCGCTTTACCTTCTAACATAATAGACATCGAAGGAAGACCACCATAAGGTTTGAACCCTGTACCATTAAAATACTTAAGAGTATTGTGTGACTCGGTAAGGGAAGGAGAGCCAATGGATTTCCAACAAGTAACAGACATAACGCAAGTCGAGGCTCCTTCGTCAATAACGGTTTGAAAAATATTCTTATTTTCCACAATAACTTGTATCTGAAATGCTAATTGAGGAGGAAGCCTTGGAATATGATATTCCAAGTCAAATATTATCAAATTGGTATCGGTAGGATCAATTCCACCAATAGACTTTAACAATGCCTTCTGTTGAGTAGGACAACTTTGAAGGACTTCGAGGGACGACATCGCATAAGGTGCTTGCGCAAGGTCTTCTACAATACTGTAGTTTTGGGAAACACGTCTGTGAGGATTAAATGACGACTTTTGAACAACGCCCTTGGGAGGAGTATGAAGAATTGTATCTAGGCCCAATCGTTTGAGATGCAGAGGACCATTTGGAGGTGAAGTTGGTGGAGGAGGTTGAACCAATGGAGGTGGTGAATCATCAAATTTATCTTTCGAAGGAGAATACTATTTGACTCGAGTTGCGACTGCAACTTCGTTCTTATTGGGGTCACCAATACACATAAGTACATAAGATGTGGTAGAGGGAGAAGGTTGGTCATGAATGACCAATTGGGCCTACTGCTGAGAAGGAAATGGTTGTGACAAGACGACGGGTGGAGGAGGTGTCCTGGTCCCTTGCCGGAACTTAGTAACCTCGACATGTCGTGGGCAATATTTTGTATAATGATCCTCACCCAAGATAAGGCAAGGATAACGAGGTTTACGCTTATCTTTGTCATCAAGAGGATGGGTTTTGGGTTTCTTATATTGTTGATTATTAATTTTGTCCTCCTAATTCTTACCCTTCCCTTTTTTTTATTTTGATTTTTACTGGTAGGTGTAGATTGAACCGAACTAACTTCGAAGGTTTTACTGGGAGAAGGAGTCATATTATGAGTATTTTGTACATTAGAGATATTAGACTTGGGATTGGAATGACTGGCATGTTTAGACCGAGTCTCAACATGAAAAGTGCCAATCATTCCATCAACAACATGAGAAGCTACTGGAGGTGTTGAGGTAGGATTCATATATGGACGCGGAGCATCAGGGATTAAGTCATATAGCGTACCCATTTACGAATAAATGAGATCCATATATTGAGCACGACTAGTCGCTTTCTCTTCAGTGACGACACCACCCATGGAAACTTCATGAGATATAGGGACAATGAGTGATAAGGTAAACCACTTGGCCAATAGTTTATCAGGAAGGGGAACTTTCATTAAGCGTCTTCTCCTCCTCCACTCATTAATATGGTTGGAAATGTGAGTAGAAGAGGATTGTTTAAATGAACTCAAAATTTCAGTTCCTGTATCATATCGTATTGGCAATTGGTAATGCTTTAAGAATGCCATGGCCAAGGTATTGAAGTCATTAAAGAATCCCCGTGGTAACTCAATATACCATTTGGTTTCTGAACTTGTAAGAGTTCGTTGGAAAAGACGTAATATTATGAAGTCATCCATTAATGAGTTGGATGAACACCAAATATGGAATGTCATGACATGATTATTTGGGTCCTCTCCCGATCGACCGTTAAATTTAGGAATGTCTGATGGAAATTTAGCAGGTAATACAGGCCAATAAGAAGAATGAAAAATAGGATCATTCAAAATCCTAGATAAATTCGGTAAATCCAAAGTAGCAAGAAATGACAATTGTCTGTTCACTTGAGGAAACTAGTAGTTTTGAGGAGGTGTTCCTGTAGGTATACTAGTAGGACCATAAGAAGATTGTATATAGTTAGATAGTCCTGAAAAATTTGGTGGTGGAGGATTTTGAGTCGAATAGCCAACGGGAGTTGGTTGATTAGGTAATATTCCTTGGAAAGGAGCATTAGATTGAAAATTTTGACCCTAAGTAGGATTCATAGAACCTGGATACGGTTGCCTGAGATTAGGGGGTACAAAAGAATTAACTTGTGGATGTTGCCTGCCAAACGGTTGTTGGTTCCCTTGGAAAGGAAAATTCCAAGTTTGAGATTGTAATCTAGGTACACTTTTTCCATAAACTGGGTTATGGCCTCCAACTTGAGGTTGCCCCCCAATTTGAGGTTGACCTCCAATAGGAATTTGAAAACCAGTACCTCCAACTTGATTGGAGCTAGTAGGGACATGACGATTAGATCCTCCAGGCGAAGGTGGAGGAGGAACGTGAGGCCCTCCGGAGAGAACCTAGGTAGGTGTAGGAACAAAATGACTAGCATCATTATACCCAGGAGGAACAAAAAGATTAGACCCTCCAGATGGATTTTGGGYAGRATTAGCAATGGAAGTATTCAAAGCATTATACCCAGGTGGAAGTGATGGATTTGATATAAGTTGAAGTGATGTTCCAATAGGATCTTGAGTAATAAACATATTTTCGGTAGAAACAGGTGTAGCTTGTGGGACCATGGTAGAGTTATTGAGCTGGAGAGGAAGAATCAAGTGAGAACCAACCAAAAATTGGTCTGAAACTGTGACAACATTACTGGTCATGGAAATAAAATGATCTAAAGGTATTGTATAAGCAGTGGAAGTCACAGGCGTATGTGATTCCATAGGTTTATTAGAATTTATCGGGTGTAAATGACTCATTCCTAGTTTTTCAAAAATATCTTGTTCCAAAGAAGTTCTCCAAAGAGAACGACTAGGACCAGGAGAGATAGGATCAAAATTTCTAGTAGTGTGGACTAGAGTTCTAAATGACTCACTTTGAAAAAATGGATCATCTACACCAAACTCTACATGAGGTCTAGTAGGTATTCCAATATACTCTTCATCAACAATGTCTCCCGATGAATTTATCTGGAGCAAATGTGGATCTTGTACAACACTCAATAACAAATTTACGGGAAGTATTGACTCCTCCAATGGAGTAGAAATTCCAATCTCAGAGGCTATGTGTTTATTGACTGTTCCTTCAGGAGAACCTAGAGGTATCCCTTGCATCGTATGTGAATGATGAGGGCTGGTGTTGGCCACACCAAATAAAGAATGGAACAAATATATGGCCAACTAGAGAAACACACAACATTTACTAATAAAATCTAGAAATCAAACACACAAACAAACCTTCTTATTTCAAAGTCACTAGTTGGTGATGAAATCCAACGTTGCGAAATCAAGACAAGAAGGAGATGGGATAAAGAGGGTGGAAATGTTACGTTGACGACTTTTTTAACAGACTTACACCCTGGTGCAAGCTCCCACACATAATCGTGGGTATACCCTCAAAGGATCCTGAGTGAGTTTAGCCAACGCCGATTCCAGGTACCGTGAATACTTGCCCCTCCATAGTCACCTCATGAAAATACCCTAAAGAGATAGGCCACTAAGGTTACCAATTACAAAAATGATACCTGGGGAAACAATCGATAGTTCGATCCATGCGCAAAGGCAGGGTATCTAAGCCTGAAATCAACTCAAGAAGGTCCCCACAAGATTTTCTTCTGAAGTGATCCCCAATAATATGCACAATCTATACACTAAGACCAACTAAGAAGGGTGAGTAACTATGCCGGTCCTAATGCAACCTCATGATTGACCCTTGTGTTAGAAGGGCTTCCTAGGACAAAATGTAGCAAGTGGATTTGAAATCTCCCTATCACAAGATATTATTGTGTGTTTTGATGCTTTGGAGAGTTTGCCTTACAACCTATTCCAAAGCGCTATCCTAGCTAATGTTGGTGTAGATAAGTTCTAGAAAATAAAAGTTGCTAATAAATTTTAAAATTGCGCTATATTTTAAAGGTTGTTGCTTACTCAAAAGAGAAACATAAATGAAACTGATGATGTATGTGAACTTGACCCAATAAAATGAAAGAAGAGATGATTATGCAATCTTTTAATTCAATGAACTCTAATTACAGTAGGGAGAAGGTGTCTCTTTTTGGAATACAAAAGCTATGAAACACAATTTCTCAATTTTTGAATGAAAAAGATTCCAAATAATAAAAAACTGCAAAATTTTCCAATTTTTCTTTTTTTACAAATATTTGAATGTAACAATTCTCTTGTAAATATTACTAAAAAGAAGAAATACTTCAGTGCTTTCTTTCTCAAATCAAATCAGAGACATAATGAAGAAAATAAAGTATAATCCAAGAAAAAATAGCACATTCTCAACACTATTCCCAAATCAAGCTCATATTGTAGATAAAAATGAAATGATAAGAAAAACCTTTTGTCAAATATAAACAAAAATGTCTCTCAATCAGTTAACAATCCAGAAAGTAAAAAAAATTGAAAATTCTAAATAAATCAAGGACTCTTTGTCAAGCAAACACTCAGGACCAAGATCTAGAGATTATACCCTTGTGACAAGAAACCAAAAAAACTTGCAAAATTTGCAAAGAAGACTTTCAATTTCTGAAAATCATTCAAATGTAAGCTTCAAAGTTATAAAAAAATCATTTACTAGTGTCAGAAGTTCATCCCAGGCCGTAGAGGAAAGATTGGGTAGAGAAAAGAAAAATGGCTATCACCCAACAATTCCTATAGGAATCGTTGCAGGTTGCAGTGGATCACATTGCAACGATTTAGGATCATCATAGGCTGTCAATAAGGTACAATGCAATGTTATCACACTATTCTGCACTACTAGAGTGCGACGCCAGAGGATCGTCACAGGCTATCAATAAGATACAATGCGACAATCTCTGAATATAGAGAAAAATGGGAATAATGACAAAACTTCTCGCTGAACCTTCAGACCCAGAGTGTCAAAATGGATCATCCACAGACTTAGAAAATGAAATTAACTAAAAGAAGGCAGGCTAAAAGAGAATAAGAAGCAAAAAAAAAAAAAGGTTCGTACTCCCCAGTATGGTTGCCAATTTTTTTATTGGACTAATCGGTAAGTGTGGACACAAACAGATCTCCCTAACTTACCTAGGAAACTAGAAGAAAACAAGACATAATACATACTTCACCTTAAACTTCATTGTCATATAAACTAGTTTAGAGAGGTACAAGTGACATACCTTTTAAACGACGCTTGATCATTGCTAGTGTCATACTTGTAACTCGTTCTTTGAGTTTTAAGAATGGTAATCCTGTCTAAGAAGCACAAACCAACAAAGAGGGAAAACAAAGATATATATATTCCAGTGAAGTCTATGTATAAGATCAATGAGTTATACAATTAAAGTTAAAACACTTTTATAGGGAAGAAATGTATTGCTGCATTATATTAAATGGAAAGTGGAGAATACAACCCATGCCTTGATGTTGCAAGGTACCCTTTCAATGGATCTCTACTCCAACACACACACCTTTGCTCCAATGCCTTGGATGAAGAAGATCCACAATCTGATTTGGATAACTAAAGCAAAGTTCTAAATCATAATCTGTAGTAGAACTCTCCATGCAAATATTAGCCTATTCAACCTTAGCCTTTTCCATGAGAGATCCCTCTTTATATAGTGTGAAAGAGAGATGGATGAGGAGATTAGGATGATCCCACTAAATGAAAGAAGTGAGTAATATCCAAACCGATCGGAGGCCACCTCATCTTCTAGAACATTTCCTTATAGAACATTCGTGAAATTTGACTTTTACTATGCTTTAAGCATCATCTCACCCTATGCACAGGCAACATGTGACAACGTCGCAGTCTAGTTTTAGTGAAAATTGCGATGATCAGGCATTTTCACACCCCATGCATACAACAGGATACAATGACCTTCCTTGTTATGGTTTTTGAAAGAGGAAAAACAAACCACTTTTCTCATGGAKAAAGTCTCTTTTAATATTTTCAGGGAACATGAACACATGTTTTCAGTTGATCACTGAGGTGACCAAAATAATGTGTAACAGAGTGCCATCAAACTTGATATAAATAAATTCTCATTTTTGGTTTCTTCAACAACRATATTCACACCTTTATATTCCATATCACGTAATTTTGCATAGAAATCTTTCTCAACATGACTAATAACATTGTAGTCCAACTAATAAAATTTTACTCCTTGTCTTTATCAAGATCCATGTCTTCCTCTTTCTCTTCCACGAGGTCCTCCTTTGCTTCTTCCTCTAAATTGACTTGGAATTCTTCCTCTACCTCTTGAAGTGGATGCAATTTACTGGATTGAAATTATGTGAATTCTATTGATATCTATTTTTATTATGAGAACCTTGAGTACAAAACCGTTGTCTGCTTCTTCCTCATCCTCGATACCTTGTGGAAAAAATCATTTTCCATGTGCTCAATTGAAGTTATTTCTTCAACAATCAACAAATATCCACTCAATTAATCAATTCTCATTGTACTTAAATCTTTAGAAACCATAATACCGATGGCAACCATTTTGAATTTTGGTACAAGAATTCTTAAAATATTCTCAAGAATCCTTCTCTCTAGAATATCTTCACCTAGCATCCTCATTTGATTAACAAGTTCCTGTATTTTGATTATATAATAATTTACTGATTCATTAGCATTCATCTTGGAATTTTCAAATTTTCTCCTTAATGTTTGCAATTTGGCAACTACGGCACCTTTATATGTACTTTTTAATATATTCCATGCTTGTTTAGAAGATTCCGCGGCACCGATTCTTGGAAATATCTATTCATCAATTGCGCTACCTATCAAATAAAGTGCTTCATTATCCTTTGTTTACGGGTTCCTTTAAATATTGCTTCCCTACAACATCTGATTCTTTATAATATTCATCTGAAGGAAATTCATACTCGTCTGTTACAATATCCCATAAATCTTTACTGATGAATATGGGTTGCATTTGTTTGCTCCAATAGAAATAATTTATGCTAGTGAGTGTTGGTAACACAATATTACTTGTCTCCATAATAAAAGAAAGAAAGTACACAAATACAACATAGCTTGTCCCACTTAAACCTGGAACGATAACAACTGTCTCAAAAATCAAGACTCAACCACCACCAAAAAAATATCCTTTATTAATTTACACAGTACATTAAATGCGTCAGAATGTAATTCAAATGAGGGATAAACCCTTTACAAACTTTGAAATTCTTCACTTAAGATCTCTCTTAATGAGAGGTGAAAATTATTATTACCCTTTTACACTCTTCTCTTTCTTATTTAAAAAAATATCTCTCATCTCTCAATAATTAAAAAAAAATATCAAACTCTTTATTTGCAATGATTATTATTAATCAAAGATAATTAAACTTGGGTTAATTTTAAAATGGAAACTTTTAACTATTCCACCTAAACATTTTTACTTTTTTTTTTCATAATATATGTATACACAAAAGAAATATACCTAGGAATAAATAAAGTGACTCTTGAAATAAAAGCATAAATGGATGGTGGAGGATAATATGATTGGCATGTCAAGATAAAACCATGTAAATGCTATTTGACCAATCAAAAACCATTCGATTAAAAACAATTTATAACCTTTGTTCTATTCGACTCTCACTGACTATCAAGCACTCGAACTTATCACACGATTTGCTCCAAATCATTAAGAAAACACCATACGTACACAAGTGTTCTTGTTGATGGTTCTGGTTTGATCACAAACCAAAGAAATATCGCAAGAATCTCATGGATTTTATATGCAGGGTTCGATGGCTCGATAGAGAATTCTTCTATGGGAGTTGTTATCCCCATTTTGTGGATAACGAAGGAGATAGTGTCTTGAGGCCGTCAGGTTGCAGATATGGAGTGCCGAGAGACTACATGACCAACAATACCCTTTGCACAGATGGAAAACCCACTCACCACCACATATGGTCAAAGGTTTATAGATGGCATCCACCACACCAGTTGGCTTCCGGAAGGCAGTGGGCCTTGCTCCATGAGGTACAAGTCAATATTGTGGTGAACATCATTTCAATATTTAATCCATTTGAATATAACATCTTAGATTTCTCTAGATTTCATATGTGCTTGGAAATTATGCCTTTTTCCCTTCTTCACCTTGGTGGCTGACATTGTGCCCTAGTAAGTGGTTTTACTCGGGAATGGGTTTTCTACTGGAAACTCCCTTGATGAGCCATCATGCCATTCCTAACCATACTTACCATTTTCCATCATTATCCCCCTCCATTTATTTATCTCTTGGGATTTTAGGGTGTATTAACCCAAGAAGGGGTTGTCCCTCATTCTATGGGAAGAAGGGGATAAAGGCCCAAAGGGGATGGTGTTGGGTAAAAGATAAAAGCCTTGTATAATCCTTTGAGATGCTTCACCCATGGATCACCCAAGAAAGAAATGAAACACTTATATTTTAATAAAATGGGACCCACAATATAATAAAGAAAGGCTCAAAAGGTTAGTTGAAGGATAGGAGGTCTCATCACGAGCCGACCTATCATGTCCATGGATACCTAGTAGTATGACATTGTCATCATTTGGTCACCAAACCGGGGAAATGATTCTCAGTTGCATGGTTGAGAGAAAGGGGGTCTCATCACGATATACCCTTATCATTTCCATTAGGTATTTGTGGGTGACATTGCCACCACCTGGTCACCATGCTAGGGAATTGACCTTCAATCTGTCCTTATGCTATTATGAAAGAAAATATAAAGAAAGAAAGATAAAAGGAAAATGATGGTCTTGGAAAAAGTGCTTTGCAGACGAAGGTACCACACACCCTCTAAAAAGGCACCCTTGAATGAGATATTACAACCCCTAGTATGTCATGATCCCTATTCCCATTGAGTCTTGACCCCATACAACTCATACACTTTACATGGATTATAGAGGGACCTCTTGGAAGCTCTCCTTCACTTAGGGAAAGACCTACAACCTCGTTAACCCTCCCATACTTAAGCTTGACAAGTCACATAGTGTCTTTGAGTTGTTAATTGTTTGATATGGTGATCTTTGATGCAAATTCTTGGATGAATTATTTATTGATTGGATTAACTTATCATGATGTTATGACTTGAGATACTTGGAGGGTGTGTTAATTTTTCTTTGCATGACCTTGCTGGTGGACAGTTTTGGGAGAAAAATCCTAGCTTGGGATTCCATGTGGCTACAATCCCACAGGTTGGATTCCAGGGGTCCACATGCCGGATGAGAGATATCAAACTTGGAAGTCCTCAAAGATTACGTGGACAACATAACCTATCTCCCACATGCCAAACATTTTTCCTAGGAGAGGAAAAATGTCACTTCGAGAGACATGATATCACCTAGAGGGGTTAGGGCTTGGAGGTGAGGTGCCACTCATTTACACATGGAAGTTTGAGGAGGAGAAGGGTATTCACCATGTATGAGTGCCTAGATGCTTGACACATGGCCTTTGGAGGCCCATCCATGCTTCCCCAACACCAACAACTTCCTCAAAGTGGCAAAACGTCTTTTAAAGGGGTGACGTCCTCCTAAATTAGGGTTTAATTTGTGCAAAAGATGAAATTTTAAGTGAATTGTTTAATATTATTTTGTTAAGGGGGAAATATCAGGGCTGTTGACCCCTAATCTTGGTTTTTACTCAATTTTTGGACAAGCTATGCTAGCTAAATATTGTATAAATAGAGATGATAAGATCTCATTTTAAACATAACACTCCCTCTTGTAAGAGACTTGGTCTGAAATTTTCGGCCCCCTTGGCTCTTTTATCTATTGTGCACTTGTTTTATGGCTAATTTATGAATGGTTGATGGAGGAAGGCCTAGCACTAGCTTTGGATGAAGCTTTCTAGCTCTTGTGGTGAATTGTCTTAGCATTTCTCTTGATCTTGGTATGGTTTTTACTCTCTTTCTATCATTTTATTAAAGTAAAGTATTGTTATGCTAGGATATAGGTGGGAAGTATAAGTGCATACGCACCCACCATATCCTTCATCAATTTGTTTTCTTCATCTCATTGACTAAGGGTTTGTTAAGAGAAGTATAAGGACATACACCCTCTTATCTTAAACCCTAGCTTAGAGAAACTTGCCTTGGGGAGTAAAAGGGATTACACCCCCAAGGAGGTAGATTCTCTAAGATCTTTGTGACTCCATTAACCCAATAGTAAAGGCGCTGGTCATTTATTTGTTGCATTGGAGAAATAAAATATTGCATTGGGAAATGTGATTTTCGGTCATTTTTACTTCTTGCAAAGTGGATTGTTTTCCTTGTGCCTTGGGGACCTCATAGCCACTAGGGTGTCCCCATATAGGGGATACTTATTGACGCTGTTACAAAATTTCATCTTCATCCATTAGGGCTACATAAAACCTAACTTACTTGCTTTAATAACTCTTTTATCAACCATTGGTTTTTGCTCAAAGTTTGCACACTTACTCTCCTTGTCCTAGCGCATTTTTTGGAAAATTTTGAGGAGATTCAATGCCTTATTTTCTTGCTGTAATACATTGAATGTTACAACCATAAGGATGATACAAGTTTCTGTATACAAGTGTTTACAACAACCTTATCTTTTATGCTAAGAGTATTGGTATTTCATCTTGATTTTAGCTAGTCATTTACTAGTTTTTCTCTTGCATTTTCTACTTAATATTTAACATTTATTCAGAAGCTTATAGTGCCATTTAATTTCTAATATATACTGTTATATACTGCTGAAAATTAAGGACAACAATATTAAATTTCTGATCCAACTAACATATACTATTGCAAAGTGTCTTTCCTTATGTATCGGGAAGGTACAACCATGCAGACAAGTGTTATACCTGTGGGGCAACCATTACTTGATTTGTAAGGAATATCTTCCCACCTTTCACTCTAGTTAGACTTGACCTATAGGGGATTCATTACCATCCATATCCATCTCCATCTAAATCCCCCTAGGGTGACCGAGATCACCTCCCTAGAGTGACCTAGTCACCCTTGAAGTGCAGGACCTACATCGAGGTGGCATTCAATGTAGGATTCCCAAGTTGTATCACTTGTTTAGTGGTTGGGTCAGGATTTTCCCAACCTAAAAATTGCGCTATAACATTTTCGAACAGTTTTCGGGGAGGATTTTGAATCCTCTTCGTACGCTAACGACACCTTGGTAATCTATCCCAAAACCGTTCCCTTAGCTTACCTGCCGAATCCACCCAAGGAACTTTCCCTTTCCAACTTTCTTGATGAGTTCATTTTGAAACTGATCTGGCGACTCCACCTTCCCATAACCCTTCCTTTCCCTCTTTTCGCCTTTCCATCCTTTGATGAGCCTTGATCTCATCTGGCGACTCCATTGAGGTTTCCTTTCAGTTAATGGAAATATGGCACCATGGGATGAGTCCCCATCCATAAATTATTATGCCTCGAAGAAGGAAATTTTACATATGGAAAAGGAAAAGGTTGCCAGTAAAGTTGCTGAGGAAACAATGAATCACATAAGAGAATTATTTCCTGCCCTTGATGATGAATAAGTATTCAAAGAAAAAACATATGAAGAAAGGCATCAAGAAGAGAACACAATGAGTTGTGACCCTTTCGAAGATCTTGATGATGCTTTATTCCATGACCTTGAAAGTGAAGAAGTGTTGGAGGAAAACTTGGTTATGACATATCCCCTTGAAGAAAAGAAAGCAAAGAGATATGCACTCAAAATCAAGCCTCTTATGATGAAGAGGCGATGGAGGGGCTTGTCTATAAAAATAAAGAATAATTATGATAAAGCACAACATATTGAGGCACCACTATCTTTGATCCCACTTGATAAAGGCGAGGCTGTCCAACCTTGTTTACCTCCTAATGTTGAAGAAGCGATCAATCTCAATGATGAAGAATTCGAAGGTCCAGTTGAAGAAGTCCATGACTTTGATCCTCCTGCATACATAGATGAAAACATGGTCATTATTAGTAATAATGATGGTCTTGTGAAAGTACCCTTCGATATGGTTGATGATCCTATAGACACTTCCATACAGACTGGCAGACACATATGGGATCTTAGTTATCTCAAATTTGATAGAGACCCCATTTATGAAAATGAGGGTATCTCTCAGGTAGAGGGGGTGTCATCATCAGAGGAGTCATCCTCATACGTATATGATTCATATATTTGGCTTCCTAGTGATGATATGGTTACAAATTTGTTCCACCCCTTCGAGGATGACTTGTCACAACGTACTTAGAGTGATCTTCAATCATCCTTTGGTACATTCCCTTTTGAGGATGTTGATTTATTTTATGAGGACTTCCGACCGTTGTGCTCAAATTTTGAGGAATACTAGGACGTTTCCATCTTGGAGTAGTCAAAGGTTAATTATTCAAAGAAAAAGTATTTTCATCTTGGATATTTCCATGGAGATTCACAAGGGAAGAGGTGGTGTTTTTATACACCTGAGAATGTTCCTTACCTCTTACCCTCATCTCCATAAGACCATGTAGTATTCTTTTGATCTCTCATCTCCTCTCAGCCCTCGACAAGTAGTGAGTCTTTATGCGCCAATGAAGATGAGCCTTAGTCTACATATAGTATCCCCTTTCAGAGATGGATTGATCAATCTTGAGGCTACACTTTCAGGCGGGATGATCATGTTGATGGTTTCTCTTTCCAATAGGATTTCCTCCCTCCCACCCATATTCATGAGTTTTATTTCATGATCGATTATATTTGTGTTTATACTCATGATTATTATGTGCTTAACTTATCCTTGTTTTATTATATGATTAAGCATAGGGGGAGATACTTTGATGAGATGATCAAATGGTTACACTGGTTGTATGACTTCACCTGACATCATCCAACACGTGATCTTCAGGGCCCCAAGGCCCTAAGTAAGTAGGTAAGTTAGTTTGATTCCTTTCATTTTGCATATTGATTTCTCATACTAGTTTAGATGCATTTAATTTTCATTCTACTCTACTTGCATATTGATTTCATGTTTTGTTTAGAAATTTTTGAAAACAAAATGTCAAAATTTTCTTTTTCTAGTTTAATGGGTTTTGATTATGATCATATGAGAATAAGGATGAGTAGGCCATCCTACACTGGATAGTTTGATGTTTCCTTATAGGCACATGTCTACCAGGAGATGATGTGGTTMTCATGCATTCTATGACGAGCACATGTCTCGAAGTAGGAGCCAGATGATATCTGATGTAGGAGAATCATCGGCAAGCGCGAGTGGAGGAAAACTGGATATACACCAATGCACATTTTGAAGACATTTTGAAATTTCAAGAGAAAACACATTAATGTAATAGCTGGAAGGATGTAATTGCTTTTTATGTTTTGGGGATTGTAATACAGATCTTGAGTGTTCACTCTCATCTGTCGGTTGTGGACATTTATTGTAATAAATGTAAAGTAGATGATAATATTTAATTTCGATAAGATAGCTTAAGGTTGTAGGAGGGAAAACTCAAGAAGACTCCCTCGTAGATGTATTGTATTATCATTCTCATTGTATGAGCAGTAGAGAAAGAGAGAGCATAGGACAACAGAGAAGAATGAGGATTGTAGATATTTTATGAGCAGATAGTTGTTGTAGACCATGTATAGAAGCACTTGAATTATTATAAGAATGCTTTGATCCAATTGTTTGGTGTATTTTGGTTCTTGTATGCATCTATTGAATGGTATGTTTACAGTTTAATTCCAGTCTCTTTTATGCATTTGTTTCAATTCCATATATGTATGTGATTTCATGTTGAATGTATGAAGTCTGTGAGGAGAGTATGAGTTTCAATCGTTTCTATTTCTGAGAATTTCTGCAAGGAGTCTAGTGAAATTTTGCAAGGAGTGCGTCGACAAGATTTTGAGTTTTACCTCAGAAAATCTTAGGAGAGATAGTGTTAACTTATACCAGTAGGAATTCAAGTATAGCACAAAKCCGTGCAAGGTGTGTGMAAGCTGAGGAGATTCTTATACTTTTCCATCCCAAGTGAGTGGTTKAAGAACTTCTATCACAAAGAGTGCGTAGATTTGGAGTTTTCAAATAACCAGAGGTTATCGTGAAGGCCGCAAGGAGTGCACACAAGATTCCTTAGAATCCTTGAGTTTGCAGAAAGGATCAAGCTCAGGAAGGATAGAGTCGAGGGAAGTTCATAGGAAAGACGAGGTTTGAAGTCACCTCATGGAACCAAGTTCAGAAGGGTTGATGCCAAGTTATTTGGCCAGGAAACATTGAGAGCTCAAACGAACGATAGAAATTCCTGGAGGGAGGAACACTGATTTCCGTGGGCCATTGGATCCGAGAAATCTATGCAGAGGATAAGGGCTGAGAGTCTTTCGACACTCACAAGATTAGGAGAGATAGTATCTGTTGATATCAAGGAGAGATCTAACCATTGATCCCTTCCATGGGAAGGAGAAATTGGAAAGTTAGGAGTTGGAAGGAAGAGGGAAGTCCACTTCTAGACTCGGGAAATGTGAAATTATGATTCGCAAAGAAAGAATCTAAAGAGTTGGATCATGGGAAACGTGGACCATTGATTTGACATATCTGTCATTATGAGTTTGCATTCGGGATAAGGGGAGAGAACCAATTCACAATTTCTCGATACGTGAAGCCCCGTAGCACCGGAAGCTAGGCCTGAGGTCGTAGCTGGAGGTCACATCAACGAAGGATTGAAGGGAGGATCTCGAGATTGTTAAACCCTAGTCCAGGGATCAGGAATTGGAGGAGTCAGGGCAACTCAAAATAGAAGTCCCAAAATCATGAAATGTGAAGTGCCTGTTAGCTAGGCTCGTGGTCACCACCGGTGGTCGCGTGAGGGGAGCTTGCACCTAGTTCTTATTTGCACAGGCGGAGTTCATAAAAGGACCTATGGTTTTTATATATTGAGGGTTCCAGCATGGACCAAGGAGCCATTTCATCTCAGAGGAGTTGAATATCCATAGACCGGGAGGTCATCAGACCCTTTTGAGGTGGGGTGCTGCGTCAGGTGGTATCAAAGATTACAACTATTGTTTTCTGTAAGCAAGAGAATAGAGAGGACAATTTTGATTTAAATTCTATGTGGTGGAGTTTGAAACAATGCCTCCAAGGAGACGTCAATAAAAATATTTACCTGATCTAGCCGTGGAGAGGGAAATGAGGGAATATATGCTCGGTTAGATGCTATGGAGACAACACAGAGACAAACACCTGATACTGGAGATATCAGTGAGGCTGAAAGCGAGAACGAAGAAGGAGAAAAAGAAGTTGTAGGCAAATATGCTGTAGAGGAACGTTTTCTAAAGGCTGTTGCAAGAATGGGTGCCAGAGAAAAGTTGGACATACCAATGTATGAAGGAAACTTGGACATTGAGGAGCTACTAGATTGGTTTAGAGATATAGATAAATACTTTGACTATGAGGATGTTGAAGAAGATAAGAAAGTTAAGCACACTGTCACTAGACTGAAAGGACATGCAACACTGTGGTGGGATGAACTGCAGGCTGACAGACGTTGCAAAGGCAAACAAAGAATTAAAAGATGGGACAGGATGGTAGCCAAGATGAAAGCCAAGTTCATACCCAGAGATTATCAAATCAATCTGTTTTGAAGAATGTAAAATTTGAGACAGAAAGGGATGATAGTGAAGGAATACACTGAGGAATTCTACAGACTTAACATCAGAGATGGTCATCGTGAGAGTGATGATGAAAAGGTCGCCAGATATATGAATGGCCTGAGATATGAGATTCAGGATGAGATGAGCCTGGTGAAAATCAGAAATGTGGAAGATTATTATCAGGTTGTTGTGAAGGCTGAAGAGAAATTGGGCCAAAATCAAGGTCAAAGGGGAAGAGGTAGAGGTTAGAGTAGAGGCAAAGCAATTTCCCAGGGTAGAGTACAGAAGCCCAAGGATGAAGAAAAGAAGCCACATCACCACCTAGAAAGGGGGGGAAGTTCACATGGAAGACAATATGCTGATAGGAACACTTTTCCTAGAGAAAGAGGAAGAGGAAGAGGCAGAGGAGGTGAAGTAAAGTGTTTTGTTTGTGGGAAGATAGGACGCAAGTCTTGGGAATGTCCCGATAGAAAAAGAGACGGAGGAGGTGAAGCTCACATTTCAGAAGTGCAAAGGCGAAATGTTGAGGCAAAAGATGCAGAAGGTGGAAGTTCCTTGATGATGAGGAAGATTCTCTTGAATCCAGAGAAAGAGATGGAAAATCTAGTCCAGAGGAATAGTTTGTTTAGGACTGCTTGCAAAATCAAAGATAGGGTATGCAAGGTGATAGTTGACAGTGGAAACATGGATAACTTAGTATCCACAGAGATGGTGGAGAAGCTGGAATTGGAGACAGTTGCACATCCAAGCCCATATAAAGTTTTGTGGTTGCAAAAAGGACATCAGGTAACAATCACTAAATAGTGTTTAGATGAATTTAAGATAGGGGGTTATAGAGATGAGTTTTTATGTGACGTAATTCCCATGGATGTCTGTCATATTTTTTTGGGGAGGCCTTGGCAATATGATAGAAATTTTATTCATGACGAAGAAATAACACTTACACCTTGGAGAAGAATGGTAGGACGCATATGTTGCTACCAATTGAAGATAAGAAGGCAAAAGAAGAAGCAATAAATACTATACTTATCATGAGTGGGAAGAAAATTCTTGATGAAGTCAAGAAAGATCAAGAAATGCAGTTTGCTATGGTTAGGAAAACTAGATTCATATTGACCAGTACTTTGGTAGATGATCTACCTGAGGAAATTCAGGAACTGCTGGAGAATTTCGCTAATATAGTAGTGGATGATTTTCCTTGTTTGTTGCTGCCCATAAGAAGTATAAGCCATCACAGTGACCTTATACCAGGAGCGAGTTTACCAAACAAAGCAACGCACAGATTGATGCCACAGGAGAATCAAGAGGTTAAAAAGCAAGTCTAGGATTTGATGGATAAAGCGTTGATTAGAGAAATTTTGAGTGCATGTGCAGAACCTATAGTGTTAAGTCCGAAGAAGGATGGTGGATGGATAATGTGTATAGACTCAAGGGATATAAACAAAATCACCATCAGGTATATATTTCCTTTACCCAGGATGGATGACTTGATGGATTGCTTGAGTGGGGCAATTTTTTTTTCAAAATTTGATTTGAAGAGTGGATATCACCAGATTCGGATGGGGGAAGGTGATGAATGAAAGAAAACATTCAATATGAATGAAGGAATGTATGAATGGCTTCTCATGCCATTTGGCTTGACGAATGTGCCAAGTACTTTTATGAGATTGATGAACGAAGTCTTGAAAGATTTCATTGGAAAGTTTGTAATTGTATATCTTGATGATATACTGATCTTCAGTAAGACCGAGGAAGAGAATTTGAGGCATTTAAATTCAGTAAAGAAGAGGTTTTAGCAAGAGAAGTTGCTTATAAATTTGAAGATGTCGTCGTTCATGAAGACAAAGCTTATTTATTTAGGTTTTGTGATATCTTCGAATGAGTTGAATATGGATCCAAAGAAGGTAAACGAAATCAAATAATGGCCGTCGCTAAGGAATATATTTGAAGTCCGAAGATTCCATGGACTAGCCAGGTTTTACCGGAAGTTCATCAGAAATTTTAGTGGGATTTGTGCGTTGATGATGGACACAGTCAAGAAAAGACATAAATCTTTTCATTGGACAAAGGAGGAAGAGAAAAGTTTCAATTTGTTGAAAGAGAAGATAATTGAACAACCAGTTCTGGTTCTGCCTGATTTTAGTAAAACATTTCAAGTGAGATGTGACGCAAGTGGATTTGCGATTGGAGCAGTCTTAAGTCAAGACACTAGACCAATTGCATACTTCAGTGAGAAACTGAATGAGGCCAAAATAAATTACTCCACTTATGATAAATAGTTTTATGCAATCATAAAAGCGCTGAAGAAATGGAGGTACTACCTGGTTCAAAAAGAATTTGTTTTGTATAACGACAATCAAGCCTTACAGTTTATAACCATACAAGAGAAACTGAACTAGAAACATGCAAAATGGGTTGAATTTATGCATAACTTTACTTTTGTTATAAAGCACATTTCTGGAAATGCTAATAATATTGCTGATGCATTGAGAAGGAAATGTTTGATTCTGCAGGAGTTTCGAGTGAAGACCTTAGGTTTTGATAGCCTTACAGAAATGTATAAAGTTGATTCAGATTTCAAGGATGCTTACGAAGCATGTGACAATCTTGTTTTAAGAGACGGAAGCCAATTGATTGAGTATTTAATTCAAGATGTACTGCTATTCAAAGGAAATCAGTTGTGTATCCTGAAGAGTTCTATGAGAGAAAACCTTTTGAAGGAAAAACATAGTGGGGGATTGGCTGTACATTTCGGCCATGACAAAAAATTTGCGCAACTGAACAATTTGTATTATTGGCCAGGAATGAGGATAGATGTGCGGAAATTTGTCAACAGATGTAGAATCTGCCAACATGCAAAGGGGAAAAGACAAAATACTGGGTTATATCAACCATTGCCAATGCTAGAGAGGCCATGGGATGTAGTAAGCATGGATTTTGTGTTGGGACTACCAAGGAAACAGAGAGGTTGTGATTCCATATTTGTGGTAGTCGATATATTTTCCAAAATGGAACATTTCATTCCATGTCAGAAAACCAGTAATGCAACACACATTGCAAATATTTTTTTCAAAGAAGTTGTTTGACTTCATGGGTTACCCAAGAGTATTGTTTTAGACAGAGATACCAAATTTGTTGGTCATTTATGGAGGACACTATGGAAGAAGCTGGGGACAAATTTATCTTTTAGCTCAACATATCACCCTAGACGAATGGACAGACCGAGGTAGTAAATCGAAGTTTGGGGGACTTATTGAGGAATTTAGTAACTGAACATCACAATCAATGGGATTGGATTCTGCCACAAGCAGAATTTTCATATAATGACTCACCTAATAGGAGCACATGACATATCCCATTTCAGATAATGTATGGAATGAAACCAAGAGGAGTATCTGAGTTGAGAGACTTAGAGTAGAATGAGTTCAGGAGTGCTGGAGCGAAAAATTTTGCAGTAGCGATGCAGGAGCTCCACAACAAGATTAAAGAGTGGTTGCAGAGTTCCAACCAGGAATACAAGCGCATAGAAGATCAACACAGGAGAGAGATTCAATTCAAAGTGGGATATTTAGTTTTGGAACATCTCAGAAAAGAAAGGTTCCCAATGGGAACATATAATAAGTTGAAAATGAAGAAAATAGGATCGTGTAAAATTTTGAGGAAGTTTGAGGCAAATGCTTATGAGATAGAATTACCAGATGATGTGGGCATATCACCATATTCAACGTAGCAGATTTGTATCCTTACAAAGAAGATGGAGCAGAGGATCAGAAGGAAATTCAGCGGGGTAAACAGATGCCTGTAGCTGAAAAGATGCATATGGAAAAGATCATTGATAAGAGAGTTAGCAAGAAGACCCGAAGGAAGACATATTTTGAATATTTGGTAAAGGGGAAGGGACACCCGATTGAGGATGCCAATTGGGAAAGTGAAGCAGATATCCAGAAACATGGAAAAAAGGTGTAGGATCTCATGGACATGAGTCCATGAATTTTTCAGCAAGAGGAGTATGATGCAGGAGCATCGTCAGTAAGCACGAGTGGAGGACAACTGGATATACACCAGCGCACATTATGAAGACATTTTGAAATTTTGAAAGCAAACACATTAATGTAATAGCTGGAATGATGTAATTGCTTTTAATTTTTGGGGGATTGTAATATAGATCTTGAGCATTTTCTCTCATCTGTTGGTTGTGGACATTTATTGTAATTAATGTAAAGTAGATGGTAGTCTTTAATTTCGATAAGATAGCTTAGGGTTGTAGGAGGGAAAACTCAAGAAGGCTCCCTTGTAGATGTATTGTATTATCATTCTCATTGTATGAGCAGTAGAGAAAGAGAGAGCATAGGAGAGCAGAGAAGAACGAGGATTGTAGAGATTTTATGAGCAGATAGTTGTTGTAGACCATGTACAGAAGCACTTGAATTAATATCAGAATGTTTTGATCCAATTGTCGAGTGTATTTTGGTTCCTGTATGCTTCTATTGAATGGTATGTTTATAGTTTAATTCCAGTCTCTGTTATGCATTTGTTTCAATGCCATATATGTATGTGATTTCATGTTGAATGTATGAAGTTTGTGAGGAGAGTATGAGTTTCAATCATTTCTCTTCCTGAGAATTCCTGCAAGGAGTGTAGTGAAAGTCCGCAAGGAGTGCGTCGACAAGATTATGAGTTTTACCTCAGAAAAGCTCAGGAGAGATAGCGTTAACTTATACCAGTAGGATTCCAAGTATAGCACAAAGCTGTGCAAGGTGTGCGCAGGCTGAGGAGAGTCTTAGACTTTTCCAACCCAAGTGAGTGGTTGAAGAAATTCTATCGCAAAGAGTGCGCATAGTTGGAGTTTTCAAATAACCAGAGGTTATCATGAAGGCCGCAAGGAGTGTGCACATGATTCATTAGAATCCTTGAGTTTGCATCAAGGATCAATACTAGGAAGGATAGAGTAGAGGGAAGTTTAGAGGAAAGACGAGGTTTGAAGTCACCTCGCGTAACCAAGTTCAGAAGGGTTGACGCCAAGTTATTTGGCCAGGAAACATTGAGAGATCGGAAGGATGGTAGAAATTCCTGGAGGGAGGAACACTGATTTTTGTGGGCCATTGGATCCAGTAAATCTGTCCGGAGGATAAGGGCCAAGAGTCTTTTGACACGCACAAGCTTAGGAGAGATAGTATCTGTTGATCTCAAGGAGAGATCTAATTATTGATCCCTTCCACGGGAGGATAAATAGGGAAGTTGGGAGTCAGAAGGAAGAGGGAAGTCCACTTCCAAACTTGCGAAACGCGAAATTCCACTTTGTGAAGAAAGAATCTGGAACGTTGGATCATGGGAAACGTGGACCGTCGATCTGGCATAGCGGTCATTGTGATTTTTCATTTCAGGAGAAGAGGAGAGAACCACTTCACAAGTTCCCGATACATGAATTCCCGTAGTGTCAGAAGCTGGGCCCCAGGTCCAGCTGGAGGTCACATTAGCAGAGGATTGAAGGGAGGATCTTGGGATCATTAAGCCCTAGTTCAAGGATCAAGAATTGGAGGAGTTGGGGCGACTCAAAATAGAAGTCCCGAAATCGTGAAATGCGAAGTGCCTGTTAGCTAGGCTCATGGTCATCGCCAATGGTAGTGTGAGGGGAGCTTGTGCCTAGTGCTTGTTCGCACAGGTAGGGTTCATAAAAGGACATGTGGTTTTTATATATTGAGGGTTCTAGCGTGGACCAAGGAGCCATTTCAGCTCATAGGATTTGAATATCCATAGACTGGGAGGTCAGCAGACCTTGTTGAGATGGGATGCTACGTCATTATCCCATTTTGTGGATAACTAAGGAGATGATGTCTTGAGGCCCTTAGGTTGTAGATATGGAGTGTCGAGAGACCACATGACCATAAATACCCTTTTCACAGATGGAAAACCCACTCACCACCACAGATGGTCACAGGTTTACAGATGGCATCCACCACACCAGTTGGCTTCTAGAAGGCAGTGGGCCTTTCTCCATGAGGTACAAGTCAATATTATGGTGAGCATCATTTCAATATTTAAGCCATTTGATTATGTTGTATCTTAGATTTCTCTAGATTTCATGATATGTGCTTGGACATTATGCCTTTTTCTTTGCTTCACCTTGGTGGTTGACATTGTGCCCTAGTAAATGGTTTTCTTTGTGAATGGGTTTGCTACTGGGAAATCCCTTGATGATCCATCGTGCCATTCTTGACCATACTTCCCATTTTCCATCATTATCCCCCTCCATTTATTTATCTCTTGGGATTTTAGGGTGTATTGACCCAAGAAGGGGTTGTCCCTCATTCTATGGGAAGAAGGGGATAAAGGCACATAGGGGTTGGTGTTGGGTAAAAGATAAAAGAATTGTATAATCCTTCCATATGCTTCGCCCAGGGATCACCCAAAAAAGAAATGAAACACTTATCTTTGAATAAAAGGGGACCCATAATATAATAAAGAAATGCTTGAAAGGTTAGTTGAAGGATAGGAGGTCTCATCACAAGCCAACCTATCATGTCCATGGATATCTAGTGGTATGACATTGTCATCATCTGGTCACCAAACCAGGKAAATGACTCTCAGTTGCATGGCTAAGAGAAAGGGGGTCTCATCATGAGCCAACCTTCTCATTTCCATTAGGTATTTGTGGGTGACATTTCCACCACYTGGTCACCATGCCAKGGAAGTGACCTTCAATATATCCTTATGTTATTATGAAATAAAATATAAAGAAAGAAAKATAAAAGGAAAATGTTGGTCTTGGAAAAAGTGCATTGTGGACGAAGGTACCACACACCCTCTACAAAGGCACCCATGAATGAGACATTRCGACCCCTAGTATGTCATGATCCCTATGCCCATTGAGTCTTGACCCCATCCACTTCATACAATTTACATGGAYTAGAGAGGGACCTCTTTGAATCTCTCCTTGACCTAGGGAAAKACCTACCSAATAAGACACCTCTTCAACCCTCTCATACTTAAGCTTGACAAGTCACATAGTGTCTTTGAGCTCTTAATTGTTTGATATGGTGATATTTGATGCACATTCTTGGATGGMTTATTTATTGATTGGATTAACTTATCATGATGTTATGATTTGAGATCCTTGGAGGGCACCTTGATTTGTGTTTACAGGACCTAGCTGGTGGAATATTTTTGGAGAAGAAGCCTAGCTTGGGCTTCCATGGGGCTACATGCCCACAGGTTGGATGCCAAGGTCCCACATACTAGATGAGAGGTATCAAACTTGGAAGGCCTCAAATATGACTTGGACAACATAGCCTAGCCCCCACATGCCAAACGTTTTTCCTAGGAGAGGCAACATGTCACTTCTAGAGACATGAGATCATCTAGGGGGGTTAGGGCTTGGTGGTGAGGTGCCACTCATTTACACATGGATGTTTGAGGAGGAGAAGGGTCTTCATCATGTATTAGTGCCTATATGCTTGACAAATGGACTTTGGCGGGGCATCCATGCTTCTCCAACACCAACGACTTCCTCAAAGTGGAAAAACGTCCCCTAAAGGGGTGGGGTCCTTTTAAATCAGGGTTTAATTTGTGAAAAATATGAAATTTTAAGTGATTTTTTTAATATTATTTTTTAAAAGGGGGAAATATTAGGGATTTTGACCCCTAATATTGTGTTTTACTCCTTAATTTGTGGACAAGCTATGCTAGCTAAATTTTGTATAAATAGAGATCACAAGATCTCATTTTAAACATAACTCTCCCTCTTGTGAGAGACTTGGTCTAAAATTTTGCCCCCCTTGGATATTTTAGCTCTTGGGATTTTTTTTATGACTATTTTGTGAATGGTTGATGGAGAAAGGCCTCGCACTAGCTTTGGATGATGCTTTCTATCTCTTGTGGTGAATTGTCTTAGCATTTCTCTTGATCTGGGTATGGTTTTTACTCTCTTGCTATAATTTTATTCAAGTCAAGTATTGTTATGCTAGGAGATAGGTGGTAATTATAAGGGCATACACCCCCACCATAGCCTTCATCAATTTGTTTTCTTCATCTCATTGATTATGGGTTTGCTAAGAGAAGTATAAGGGCATACGCCCTCTTAACTTAAACCCTAGCTTAGAGAAACTTTCCTTGGGGAGTAAAAGGGATTACACCCCCAAGGAGGTAGATTCTCTAAGCTCCTTGTGACTCCATTACCCCAATAGTAAAGGCACTAGTCATTGATTTGCTGCATTGAATAAATAAAATATTGCATTGGGAAATGTGATTTTCGGTCATTTTTACTTCTTGCAAAGTGGATTGTTTTCCTTGTGCCTTGGGCACCTCACAACCACTAGGGTGTCCCCATCTAGGGGATACTTATTGCTGCTGTAACAAGAGTCGACAACAAAATGTTCTCATGTGGCATGTTGTTTATGCCAATAAAAGGAAGAAAAATAAGCCAAAAAATTGTATGTAGAGGACACAAAGAAATATGTCACCTGGGTGCACATGCTCCATCGTATGCATTGTAGACATTGTAGGAAAATTGACCATCACTTCCTCTCCACTCAAGCTTCCTTTTCACAACCTCAGATCAGATGACAGAAAAATGCACGTTCGTACACCGAGTGTCCAAGTGGAATGTTTGTATGGATTGAGTGTTCACACAAAAATGTGACAATCTCTTGGATAAGCTGGAAAATCGCTCAGCCCACTTTGATACCAAATGAAGAAAAACAAAAACCAACATTAATAGAGTAACAAAGATTCAACAATCACACAACAACTCAAATCATTCTCATTAACAAGACAAATAATTATACATGTCCACGAGTTATCGCATGGAACGACCATCTCCACAACTCACTCATATAATATTATCTCATCCTCATATAAAACTTTGAAATATAACAACAATAAAAATAAATAGATATAGTTCAAATGAGTCATTAACCCAAGAATGAAATGCTCATTAGATCGACGAACATTTAAATGAGCACCATTAATCAACTTTTGTTTATCAATGAACAATAAAACTTAACAAATGAAGAATTTTATGCTTAATGTGTGATTACCATGAAACCAACCTTAAGCATGAAGATATCCAACCATATTAGATCAAATTCAAGCCTGCTATCGAGCCTTTAATAACCAATTATTATGCCAAGATCAAATTTATCTTGTTGTCCTTAAAACTAGAACTTAAACCATGGATAATTCCAGTGATTGAGAGGTTAGAAAGTGTGGCATTAGATGCAAATCGTTAAGCACATTTAGAGTTTATTTTGACATACAATATATTCTTAAAGCATAAATCAAGTGAAGTTCCCAAGTGAATATTAAAAAAAAAAACCCTTTAAACAATAATATTTTTAGTCAAGGTGATTTGTTGAACCCTTTAAGCAGATCGTTGAGGGATTCAATGCATCAATTTTATGAATATGGTGAATTCATTCATTAATAAAGTAAAACACTCAAAAATTAAAGTGCCAAACTCAATTAAATGAGACCTCAAACCCTCAATATTTCTAACAACTAGAAAATAGTGTATTATGTGTGAATTATTGAGCTATTTTAGCAAGTCATTGGGGTTTGCATTGCATTGATTTAGTGTTTGAGGTAAATTAGAGAACAAGTTGTAATAAAAAATTAATAAACCAATGCCAACATGCGATCTATCAAGTAACTAATCGTCAATGTAATTTTCAAACACTTAATATTGATAGACCAAAAACATGAAATCATTTAGTGTTTAAGAGAAACACTTTAGCCTATTTATTGTGTTTCAATTGGATCCATCCACAAAATATGAAATTAAACCATTAGATCCAATATATGTGAAAAATATTAGTGATTGAGCATGAAAATGAAACTATTTGTGAAATAAATCTTCAAATATAACTAGATCAATGCTTTAGGCTCAAGAGACTTTAAGATGCAATCTAAATGTAGAAAATAAACATTTAAAACCCTAGATTGCAAAAAAACTAAAAAAATTAAAGGAAATTTAAGAGTTTTGGCTGAAAAATTGAAGGGATTAGACTAATACCTACCCCACTTAGGTTGTGGGGAACACTTTCCTAACTTTAGTGTTGTGCATGTATCTTATGTGTTGAAGTCACATGCACCATTCAAGGATTTACTTGTGAGAATAAACTAAGACACTTGAAATATTCAAGTATGATTGGGGTGACTGGTCCTATGAGAATCCAACCTAAGTACTACAAGGTGAACTCTAGACCTAGTCTAATGCAAGAGGGTAGAATTCTAGGATGTCTACACTCAATGCAAAGAAAACATAAGTATAAATGATCACAAGGAATAAGATACATAAACATATACCTTAGTTGTCTTCTCAATGTGGCATGGTGTCCTCTTTGACCTTGTAATATCTCTTTACTTTAACACACCTACCCTAAACAAGATATGTTCCACTATACCCTTGAACAAGCACTTAAGAATGGACAAGATTTCATAAATAAAAGTGAGGCAATACAAGTTTCTTCCTATTATTCTCCAACAAAGATACAAGTGAGTGAGAAGTCTCCTATATAAGAGAAAACATCAACAAATTCATGAATAAAACAATTATAGATATAGGACCTCCTATCCCAAAATAGAAACTCTCCATCAAACTTGAGAGAAATACAATAAAATATGTGTGTTGGAAAATGAAACTCTTCAAAACAATGTGCTATCTCCAAAACCATGGTTTAAAACCACCATGAATCAATAAAATAATGCAAGTAGAGGTGTGCCCTTCCAAAAGTTCTCTAACAACCTCATCCAAGTTATAAGTGTGGTCAATAAAGGGCCCAATAGAAAGTGCACCCTCTCGACCACCTCCCAAATGCATGGAATCAATTACATGATGTAGAAGAATAGTCAACCAAGAAGAAGTGTATTCCATAAGAAGATAACCACCACTAGCGCATGTGGCACTAGGAATGAGGCTCTCCATCAAGTTAGTAGTCCAATAGAGTCATAAACAACTCAACTAAATCCTAACAACCTCAGGAATTGGTCTAGGTGGGTGTAACAACCTCATAATTGACCTCAAAAACCTCACACATGTGTTCAACAAAGGATAATCAACTCCAACAAGCCACACATGTGAGAAGATATGTCCAAGAAAGCAAGTGCACCCTCCAAGAGTGGTCTAGGTGGCACACGGTGATGCCATGGATTCCCTATCATCTTTCAATGCACTGTCAAAGATACCAATGTAGTAACATGTATCCCAATGTAGTGTCACATATCCCAAGAAAAATGGCATGGGTTCCAATGTAGATGTATGTGTATGTGTGCTAGTACATAGATCCCAAGGTAGTATTATGGATCCCAATGGAGTGACATAGATCATGAAACAAGTATGTAAATCTCAAGGGATAGTACATGAATCCAAATACATAAATACCACCCCGAGACATGTACACATATCCTAATTGCCACTCATAGTGGTGAGTCAAGCCCCATTATACATGTCATTAGGTAGTGCACAACAAGTGATGTCTTCTAGCAATATCACAATTTTAGTTTAATTTAAATATTTTCCTAAGTTTTACCATAGGGGGAAACCTTAACCGTTATTACATGTGACAAATCCTATGACAAAGAGGTATTTCCTAAATCACTAAATTAGAGGTAGGTAAATGTGATAGATTATTTTTGAAAGGGGAAAAGAGGACTTCATGAATAAACTTCCATAGTCATATGTGATATGTAGGTCTTTGGATGGCTTTCAAGAGCTAGGGGTATTCATTTACCTCCACGATGGCCTTCATGAGAGTGCACTAGGCTTAGAGTTACCACCTTGACTATTTGTTTTACTACCTCTTTAATATTTTACCTTTTCTTTGGATTTTTATTTCTTTCTTTCTTTGGTTTCTTAGTCATTTCTTTAGATATGCATTATTAAGCATATGACTTAGGGGTAAGGACCTTTTAGTGAGGTGTCATAGCTCTAGAATTATTATTTTTGGCTTTTGATCTTTTTATAGCTGCAACTACTTCAAACACTTTTGATCTTTTGACTTTGAAGGATCTTACACATGGGTCTTCATCACTTTTCTTAGGACCTTGATGGATGACTTATGATAAGTTAACCATAAGCGAGGAAATATGATGTATGGAATGAAAGTTAAAAGTGAAGATGGAAATTGTTAAGTATGGTTAAGGAATGGAGTACGCTACCTTAACTAGATCTCTAGTAGTTCAACTTTGACCCAATATGTGACAACACTTCTCTACGGAAAATTATATTTCCCATGGTATGACAAGGAAAACAACAAAATTGTTAAGGTCATGAAGTGTTATTAGATCACACTTAGTGTTTACCATGTTTGCAACCAGATAATAAACCATCACACCATGTCTAAGAAAGAAACCATGAAACTATAGCACAATAATTGAAGTGAATAAGATAAACCAAGAGAACATAGCATCACGTGTGTGAAAGCATAGTGTACCATCTGCAAGTGAATGCATCACCTGAGGTATAAGAGATAAGAGTTGATATACCATGGTTGAGACATATAAAATAACCAAAGAGAACTAATGTGAGGTGAGATCATCATGTATTTGAAGAAGAACTAGAAGAACAAGTTTGAATTTGGGTGAGATGAGCAAGAGAGCTCATGCACACTAGAAAACCTCACTATTGAGAATGTAGTTCAATAAATAGTTATCTTTAAAGAGACAACAACAAATTTATCGACTTAACAAGAATTGTGACCTCAAAATGAGAACTCTATCCCTTAAAACTCATATTTTTGCATAAAAAATATGAAAATCAACCCCAAATCAAAAAGTAGTGCTACTAGTAGCACCTTTTTTTCTAACCAGGTCAAAATTACAACATTTTTCAAGCATGGCCTTAAAAAATCAAATACTTGCTCATAAAAACCTTAAAATCAACACCTAAATAAAAAAGTGATGCTACGTAAAACAAACTGTTTTTTTCTAAACATTAAAATTATAGCTAATTATGACCTAATTGAAACTGTGGCCTTGACAACATATCCCTATGCAAATAAAAAACCCAAAATTGGATCCCAAATGGTCACTTGAAAATTTATTTACTAATTTTTTTTTTTTTTAATTTACATTAAAAATAAAATAAAG